>RJWH01003329.1:146740-162382 GCA_004363575.1 Solenodon paradoxus | reverse complement strand
TCTCTCTCTCTCCAGTGCAGGGGAGAAGCCCTAAGTGCCCCGTGACGGGATGCACCTGGAAATTCCCTCGTTCAGACGAACTCACCAGACACCCGAGAAAGCACAGCGGGGAGCGACCTTACCTGTGCACTAAATGCAACAAGGACTTTGCACGATCTGATCACCTGAAGCAGCATGAGAAGGTCCACCGATGATGTCCCTACAAGACTAGGAACCAGATCGCTCCAGAGACGATGAGGACACTGTCATAGTCTTCTCTCTGAAGCCTTGATGGACTGAGCACTTAGCATTTAGCACTAATGGCAGCACAGAATTCGTGCTTAATAATAATAATTTAGGTTTTTATTAATTTTAATTTTTTTCTAAAACATGAGAAAAGTACATGTTAACATTTCAATAAATTTTGAAGCACTTTTTACTTCCCTGTCCTGGAGTGACTGTTTTTATGTGAAATATGTGCACCATGCTTTTCTAGATCTGCATTTCTGTGCTTTAAGAGGAGGGGACACTCGGTCCCTTCCAGGTTAAAACGGACTCAGATGAAATTAAACCATTCACATGCACTCAATCTATTACGAAGTTGAACTTCCTTTATGGTTGTTTCTTCACTCAGCAACGTGTCTCCCTTTTCCCTCTGCCTCCTCCATTTGCTATCAGGAGAGGGAGGCGATGGCACTGGAGGAGAGTGTGGGGGTCAAGTTCCAGCTGCCAGGGGAAGACTCTGCTCCATCCAGGTGGCTCTTTCCTTTATTGCTTCTGCTGACTGTCTGTGCTTGGTGACCTGGAGCCTTTCTCTGCGTGCTCCAGTCTTGTCCCAGGATCCTGGGGAGCTGGCCAGAACCCCTTCTGGCAGGTTATACTCATACCTCTTGTCAGCTTTGTCCTCCTGGGTCTGGGTCTGACCCCATCCACTCACAGCTCGTGTAATTAAGGCTGGAAAGGGACCTGGATGAATCAAGGCTATCGTCTACCCCACACCTCATTCCCAAAGCATACTTTCCAAAAAACTTTCCCCCCCCAACTCCGAAAGAGACCCCAGGGCATCAATTTGTACAACATTTAAGGTACTGACTCACCCATTCTGAGATTAGAACCTAGTTCCCTGAGAATCTGAGCGACACAGATAATATCTTAAGTTATGTTTAAGATTACACCTGATATTGCAAGAAATTATAGATGTTATAAATATATTTAAATGAACATATCTGAAGCCCATTACAAAATGGCATGCAATAATGTGTTTAACAGGACAATGATCCAACCTTAAAGCATCAGTCGAGCCTCTGTTTACTTCTTGCAATGAGCAAGCAAGATGCAGAAGGAAGAGACCCCTGTTCAGTGGTTCATTTCCCCATGACACCACCTGACCAGATTAAGTGACAAGCAGTGCAGTTGGGGTAATTCCTCTTTATTCTAAACACAGGTCCCTATTTTATTTATTTATTTATTTATTTATTTTTGAGTTAAGCGGGAAACTTAAAGAGAAGAGGAATGGTTACAGGTAGGAAAGCACAGAATCAGCTGGAAGTTAAACGCATAAGCTAAGGCCCCAAGAAGTAGGCTTAATGGAGGCTCCCAGGCTGGAATGCAGATACTTAGATGAGCATGAGTAACCTGTGTGGTGAGTCCAGGACAGCAGCTCAGTGAAGAATTGGCCATGTACCCACTGTGCACCTACTCTGGTATGAGGAGGGCATCTTTCCCGGATGAGATGACAGCTGAGTCTTGTAATTACATATAGTTGGGTCTGAAAGGTCTCAAACAGGATTTTGATCCAGAACTCATCCTCTCAACATTACTCTTTATTCCTTAGGGCCTGATCATAAAGCATTATCTACCCAATAATGGACTCAAATGAACCTGACATTGAGAAGTTGTGCTCATACTGACTAATTTATCTCAGGCAATAGCATGCCAGATCAAAATTACTCTGTAGGATGGTCAGTCCGGCTTGGATGGGTGAATGTAACACCTGGCAAAGCAGAAAGAGATGTCACTAGGGAACCAGTAGGTTTTCTTTCTAAGTCTCCCAATAGACTTTTCCATTTTCCATCTGCATTTTACAAGTGTTAGCAACTGAACAGAACCCTTCCATGGATGGCCAGCAGGACACAGATGTGTGGTTACCCAACACCACTTGGGCCCAGAAATCGAAGCTAGCTTGTCGTTCCTCCAAAGCAGAGACAGGATTTAGGACAGTTTGCATGCAGCATTTTCTGACTGGATGACTCTGACAGTGATAATCCATGTTCTGAGTAGGTTAGGATGGCATATAGGGGAGAAGGTCACCAATTTTGTGACGACATAGCTCTCATAGCGGATCCTGATTCTTTAAGATGTTCTGCTGGCTTCCTTCTGACAGGAGTGATTTTACATTTCGGGAGGTATTATTCTCCTGCAAAATCCAGTTACATAATGTATCATGTTCACATTAAAAAGGTTGGAGCACTTGAGGTACCTTCAAGACCCTAAGAGGCAACAACAACTTCTCAAGGAGTATACACCTTCTAGAGACTGCAGGGGGGTTATGAATTTCAAGCCCCAGTGGTGCCTTGGCCTGTTTCTGTTCTTCTACCACAGGCTCCCAGTTGGTGAACTCAGAGGTCTGAGACATGTAAGCCAAAGGCAGATGTGAGTTCATGTGGCCCAGGGGAAAGCAGTCCTTTGGAGGACCACTAGGCCCTTCATTGGTAGAGGCCACACACTAAAATGGCAGTCTTTCTGGTATGCCAGTAGACAGACGATGTTTAATACCCAGGTGAGTTATATGAGAGCATCAGTAACAAAATAGGCCCACAATTATCGGGTCTCCTTTATGTTCGTCATGAGGATGACATTTATATAACAAAGTCTAGTGCTCCCCGCACTAGCAGGATATTTTCCAGATCACATTGATGGTAGATAACTGGATAATTTAGGGAGCATTGCAGTAGGCTATGAAGGTCTTTCCACATAAAGGCAAATTGATGGAGATGATCTAGTGGAAGGGATGAAAAAGACATTTTCAATATCAGTTGTTACACCCCAAGCTTCCTCAGCTTGGACAATAGCCTCTGTGGTACTCACAATAGCAGGTACCACCTGGGCTGTGCCACTGAACCTGCTATAATCAATGTGAGTGTCCAGCTACCTGAAGTCTTGAGTACAGGCCAAGTGGGACTCTGGGGTGGAGAAATCTTTTCATGAAGAAGACTGGCTTCCTTAAGATTGGCACAATTCTTTCTTTTTCTATTCTAAGCAGTCAATACTATTTGAGGGAGACAATAGAACTAGGTTCTGGTAGGTAATTGGATAGGTTTATGAATCATCCATATTTCCCCCTTAAAGTGCAACAATTCTTATCAGGGACTTGGGGTATTAGTGGTACTCCTAGTCAATACATCTACATCTTATCACATTCAGAAGTGGGGGCCATAGAAAAGGAGTTTTGTAGGGACCTTAAAGGAGTCACCTACAGATGCAAGGGCCCCAGTGTTAGTGACCTCAAACCCATAACTGGAGCACTCCATCTGTTTTCTTATCCTCCTGTGACCAGGGATCACAGTCACCTGTGCACCAGCAGCCACAGTCCCCCAAAGTATAATTTCCTTCACCCCCACATCCCATTGAATCTTGATGGTAGCATAGGACCTCAGTTCCCCCATGGGAACAGAACACCTTACCTCACCCTTAGTCTTATTTATTTTGCCGAGAGTTTAGGTGGGTCAGCAGCACTCTCCCTGTCACCTCCAGGCTCACTGGGAGGCCCACTAAGCAAGCGCCTACAGCAGCCGGGGACCTGCCCTGAGTTCCTTGGCCTATCAATCTCCTCCTTCTAGATTCAGCCAGAGGATAATCATATTCAGAGATCTTTAGGGGAAACCCTTTACCCACATTGTCTAAGAGAGGCGCCATGTTATCACTCTTCATCCACTCCTTCCCCTGGTCAAGCTGTGATATCTCACTATTGACCAAATTTTCCATATCAAGGAATTTGTCAGGTAAGAACTAGACATTATCATGGACCACATTGACCCAGGGTCAGGAGGAGGTTTAGTGACTAAAACCAGGAGGAGAAGCAAGGACACACCTGGAAACTTGAGGCTGCTAACCGTGTTAGCAGACAGTTTTCTCAAACCTCACTGAAGGAGACCCGAGGGCCCCAAGGATGACTTAGCAGGGACACCAGGCCCAGCAAGTGGGTCCTAGAAGGATCTGTCACGGGTGGGCCAGGGGTGGAGATTAGTGCCTCTTGAGCAGGAGGTTTCAGGTGTGTGTGCTCTTTCCGCCCCCGTTCCTCCTCTTCCTTGTTAGGCTCAGAGTCCACAGTCAGTGTTGCAACGTTTTCTCCCAGGCGAGATCAGAGACACAGACCAGAGGTTAGTTTGAGAGGAGTTTATTAGCTGGCGGCTGCAAGGGGGAAAGACCAACCCAAATCGAGCAGCCCTGAACCCAGATAGCACAGGGTATTTATAACTTAGTTTTTCCAGGTGTGCCGGGGTATGTGCGTAAGAGGTTTAACAGGCGGTTATCATAAGCGGTTTACAGAAGCAGAGGTCACACCCTAAATGTCTTAAACTATCTTGTTTAACTTCTTCCTAGGTCTCAGCAGATTAACAGAAGCCCCTCCAGCCAAGGTTTTCCTCACTGGGCAGGTCTAAGGTTTCTGTTTCACTGCCAGAGGATTATCTAGAAAGAAAGCGGGGTCCTCAGGGCTTTGTGGTTTACAGAGTAACCCAGCAAAAATGAAGTTTCTCTAGTTCCTTGTTTCATCAGGGAGCTTTAACCCACGGCATCTATAGTCATGTCCCCACAAAGTCTCCGGGTCCCTGCACAAAGCAACCCCGGACGACTGCATATTCTCTCCCCGAGGACCCGAGTCTCCACCACACGCTGTGCAGGGGGTCTTCCACCAGCACCAGGGCCCACTTAGAGCCACGGTCCTGGATGCAGCAGACACCCGGGTTTGATAGCTGTTGGTCCCATTGCTGCAGGACTATAAACATCAGCCGGGGAGATATCTAGCTTTCTTAAGTGCCGCTTTGTGGTGTCCCCTCTGACCCACTGTGCAAGCTTGGCAAGGAACCCGAAGACCAGATCGGAGAGGTTTTCTGTTTTTTTCTCCACCAGCCCTGGGTCTTGAACCGCAGTCTTTGGGCTTTACACGATCTGCACCTTAGTGGCCTCAGCAGTCTGACTCGCAAGCACACCATAACTGAGAAGTTTCTACTAATAACCCACCAGCAACCCCAAGGCCCATTGCTGTGATTGTGGAAGTGCCTGTGGGACGCTCTGTCTTTTTATTCCTCTAGGACTCTGTGCTCATTTAGGCACCATGATTGCAGCAGCCGTTTGCAGAGTTGCCAGGTGTCCAGATCTTTATTCAACAGGAGCCAACACCCCTGTGCTCACACTGTGGGGCAGGCTAAGGTGTGTGCTGTGAAAGCCGTGGCCGGGTGAGAAAAGCAGCTAAATAAGAATAAATAAATAAATAAATGCTTGCTTCCTTTCTTCGTTCCTTCCTTCTTTCATTCTTCCTTCTTTCTTTGCTCTCTTCAAAGACAGCAATAAAATCCCTCTTCTATTTAACAGCAGAATACTGGTAACCGATATCCAGGGGGCTAAAGAATGGGGAAATGCGTAGAGGGGCTAGTCGCATGGTGGTGGATGGAAGCTAGACTTTTGGTCATCATGTTGATGTAATACATACAGATGTTGAAGTATAAAGCTGAGCACCAACCAGGAGCTTGTACAATTTTATAAACCCACATCACCCCAATTGGAAAAAACAAAAATACAGAGATCCACAACAACGTAAAATCATTTATATCAATCAGCTGTTGCTTTAACACTTCATCATAAACAGCCCTAGACTTCAGTGGCTTATGCAGCACACGTTCCTTCTCTCCATCAGCCCGCAGGCGTGTCTTCACGCTGCTTGGCCGGGCTTGCTGCACATTTGCACTCGGCTCCGGTCTGCTCCCGTGTTTTCACTCTGGCCCACACTGCAAAGGCGGCCGCTGCCTGGGCCTCGCTCCTCCGGGAGGACGCAGGGGTCTCAGAGTGGAGGTGGGAAGCCTGCAGTGTTTCTCAGGGTCTCAGCTGAGAGCTGCACGGCTCCTTCTGCCATATGTTTGTCGAGTCAGTCACATGGCCAGGCCGCACATCAATGGGGTGGGGACTGTGGCTCAGCCTCCTTCAATGAGGGACTAGGATCCAGGACAAAGGGGTGCGTGTAAAACGTTACTGCAGAAAGGGAGTGAGAGGTGCAGTCTAGATCCAGTCTAGTACATCAGCCAAAGTCAGGAGTAGAGAAAACTTACGGGACAGAAAAAAGGCGTTTTTATCCTTAGATCGGAGCTGGTGCTGAGCCTGAACGAACTTGACTTAGTTGGACGATGAAAGCAGCATATGCAGTGAAATAAGAACAAATTTTACTCCTTATGAAGTTCCTGGGCTTGCATCTGCTCCTGGACAGGGACAGTCACCAGAGTTGGTTTTGGGGAAAAGGGACCTGAGCCTCAGAGGAAGGTGACAAAGTCTCCAGATTACATAGGAATTTAATGAATTTTTCAACTCTTTGAGTGCATGAGATTTAAAAATATATTCTTAGAAGAGAGCATCAATTAATTGAGAAGTATAATGTAGAGATATTAGGAGTATTCTAGAACCCTAAAGTGAATTTTGTTTTTGGAAGAAAAAACTATTTTATATCCATTCAAATATACAGAAAAGTTGCAGAAATAGTACAAAGGATTCCCATATACCCTGCAACCAGATTACCCCAATTGTTATTTTGATTACATATGCCTTATCCTCCATTTTGTTATTCTCCCTCTCAAATGGAATATATATAAAATGTTATATAATATGCATATTAAAAGAATAGTATCACCTTAATATACGTATAACTATTTAGAGTTAGTTGTCTCCAATAAATGCTCCATTATCCCTTAAAAATCAATGTCAATCTTCTAAAATCAAGGACACCCCCCCCCCCCGCCCTTCCTAACCAGAGCACAACCAACCACCAAAATGAGAACTGACTTCTCTGTGCTTTGACCATCTCAGCTGCAGGCCCCGGTCCTTCTGTCTGTTGTCCTAATGTCTTCCCCTGGGCCAGCGTCCAGTCCAGGGTCATGGACGGACTCATTTGTTGTGCCTCTTACTCTTTGTTTGCAGTTCTCTTTGTTCTTTTTCCTCTCTCTCTCTCTTTCTTTTTTTCAAGAGGAAGACAGGCAGGCAGGAATAAGGCAGCAAGTGAGAGGAGGAATAAGCACTTTATTTAGTTGTTCATTTCAGTTGTCCCCCTGTTCTGGGCTATGAACCCAGGAAATTGGACCGTAGGGACAGCGCCCTAGGCAGTCCAAGAGGCAGGTGCACCTGAGCCACCAGGGTGTGCCACTGTGATCTTTTCTGGTCTTTCATCATCTTGACATTTTTTTGAGAGTAGAATGTCTCTCAGTTTGAGTTTGCATTATGCTTTAAATGACTGGAGTCAGGTGAAATGCTTTGGGCAAGAATACCTGAGAGATAGTGCTGTGTTCTTATAATGCTGCGTACCTGACGAGATGAAGGCATATGATGATTTGTTGCACCACTGATATTTGTATTTATGTATTATTTGTTTACTTTTAAAGGAAAGGTTCAGGCAGAAACGAAGATGAGCAGGCACACAGACAGGAAGAGAGAGGAGGAAGAAGCACTTTATTCAGTTGCTTAACTTGGTTGCTCCCCTGGCCAGGATGTGAACTCAGGTCCTTGGGATGGATGTGGCTTGTGCCAGCTGAATGTGGTGGACCCCCAGGGTGCACTTGTAGGGGCACAATTTGAAGGAGAGGGGAGGAAGGAAGTTTTTTTTTGTTGTTTTTGTTTTTGTTTTTAAGATCCTAAGTGAGAAAACTTCTCATTTGTGAAGACAAAGAGCTCTTTGGAAAAAAGAAATGTTTATATTGGCCTCCATACAGAGATCAATCCTTGGGTCCACCTCTTCAATGGGCTCAGAATCAAACTGCACCCCATGCTTGGCCTCCAGTAAGTGGAGCCTGAGAATGAGCAGGTCATTTCCACACAGCAGAGCCCCTCCGTCACTAGGGCTTCATGTCTTCCACACACCAGGTGGCGCCCAAGTCAAGGGTTTGTTTCCATGTCCCAGTCCCGGTGGATTTTGATCAATTTCTCCAGAAATGTTCAGTGGTCTGGGAATTTCTAATCAAATTGTAACTTCTTCTACCTCTTTCCTTCTGAGTCACAGGGTCATTTTATAATCTGACCTCCACAGGTAGCATAAGTTCACCAAAAAACTTTTTCTTTCTTTTTTTTTTTTAATAGTTATATATATTTATTCTTTAGTTCACAATGCTAAATTCCATTTAGGATGCTAACATCACATCTCAGTCTATATTTTACACCACACCCACCACCAGAGTTCCAGTGTCCCTGTCACCTTTTCCCTTCATCCCCATCTCCCCAGAACCAGTCCTGAGTCCTATTATCTTTGTTGGAATTTATCTGTTCATTTGTTTCATTTCGTTATATTCCACATGTGAGTGATACCATTCTGTATTTCTCTTTTTCTTTCTGACTTATTTCACTCAACATGATCCCCTCCAGTTCCATCCAGATGGGAGCAAAGGGCACACTTTCTTTCTTTCTTTCTTTCTTTTTTCGAATAGAGGCATAGAATTCCATTGAGAAAATGTACTGCAAGTTTTTCTCTTCAGTTGTGTTTAGCTATTCTTGGTCCTTTGCATTTCCATACAAATTTTAGAATTAGTTGTAAATTTTTACCCAAAAAGGGGTTTTGTTGGGATTGTGTTAGATCTGTAGGTCAACTTGGAGACAAGTAACACCTTAATACCACTGAGTCTTCTGACCCGTGGTAACTGTACATCTCTCCATCTAGGCAGGGCATTCCTTTCTCTCAGCAGTGTTTTTCAGTTTCTCGTGTTCAGAACTTGCACCTCTTTTTCAAATTTATCCCTAAGTATTTTACATTTTTGATGCTGATTAAATGAGACTTTTCAATTTCAACTTTATTCTTAAGTGTTTAATCAATAAAATTAGACAAGTAAACTCTTCCCCGTGGTTATCCTGTGTTTGCTGTGACTAGGAAGGCAAACATGAAATCCTTCCTTTCCTGTCAACCTGTTAAGTCATAATTCCCTTTAAAGAGCAGGTCAGACCTGAGGAAAATTTGTGGGGGACATGCCACTCCCCCACAGTGAGGTCTGTGCATCAGGAGTATCAACTCAATCTCCTTTCTTCAAGTCTAAAGACCCTGTTTGGGTGATCTCCACACGAGAATTCTGTTTCTATGCTTCCTTCCATCTGGTCTTGACAGAATAGATTGGATCATGCATTGTGTTTAGTGAGTTAAAATGGGTCTTAAGTAGGAGTCTCCCAGAAGCCCACTCTGAGTCAAGAAACCCTGCACAAGCAGTTTATTAAGGATGGCTCCCAAGAAGTCAGTGAGAAACAGGAAGCAGGTTCCCGAAGGGGCAGAAGCCAGGTAAGAGCCAGGTTTAGGATGACTCCTAGACTCCACCTGATCCTCCTGAGAATTCTGGGTCAGAAATGAGGTTTTAGAGTTTGTCCTCTGCTAGAGATGGTCTTTAGTACTTCGGGCCGATGACTAGCAAAGGGTTACCTAGGGCGGGCGGGTGGTGGATTTGTGAAAGTCCCAGACATTTCCTGCCCACTGTATGGTGGAACTGGGGTGGGTGGGGAGGGATTCAGTGCCTGAGGGTACCCTTAGATAGCAGCCAAGTTGCAGAAGCTGGGGGAAGGGCACAGAGCTGATCAAGGGAACAGAGGACACCTGGGCTGGGCCCTTCAGGGACCACTTCTTCAGCTAAATCTAATCTCACACCTCTTTTATATTTTTATCTTTTATTCTTGTCCTTTTTTAAAAAATTGGAGTAGGTTTGATTTTGCACATTAAAATAAATGCACATGCATATGTTCCCCATAGGTGCAGTTTCCCCATTCATCAGATATCTGGCACACACCCTGCCCTCCCCCACATCACCAAGTGTTCGTCACCGTTGTCCAGTGGGTTCCCCCATCACTTGCTGCCCACACCCCCATGGCTTATTTCCCTACTGGCTGAAACAAGGAACTAGAAAAACTTCATTTTTGCGGGTTACTCTGTAAACCACAAAGCCCTGAGGACCCTGCAGTGAAACCTTGGCTGGAGGGGTTTCTATTAATCTGTTGAGATCTAGGAAGAAGTTAAATGTCAAACAAGATAGCTTAAGACATTTAGGGTGTGACCTCTGCTTCTGTAAACCGCTTATGATAATCGCCTGCTAAACCTCTTACGCACATACCCCGGCACACCTGGAAAAACTAAGTTATAAATACCCTGTGCTATCTGGGTTCAGGGCTGCTCGATTTGGGTTGGTCTTTCCCCCTTGCAGCCGCCAGCTAATAAACTCCTCTCAAACTAACCTCTGGTCTGTGTCTCTGATCTCGCCTGGGAGAAAACATTGCAGCATCCCATCTTAGAAAGATTTGTTTTTGTACAAATTTGTCACATTTAATTTAGTGTGCATAACCTGAAAACAGAAATAAGTCCAATTTATAAAAACAATTTTCAAAACCTCTATGCAAGTTCTGAAAATATAAAGTTTTCTCCCTAGTGTGACTAACGTAAATTATTCATGAAGGACTGAACCCAAGATAAAAAGATTCTAAAGCCATTGAACCGATTGGGCATAGTATTAAAGGTGTGAGACCACAGCTTGATGTGTGCCCTTCAGCAGTCTTTATTCAATAGTGTGCATGCACCAAACTCCATTTCAGAAGTTTCAATATCATTCTCACAAAGAAGTTTGAAGACAGGTAGCATTTAAATACAATATTCTACTACAACTGAAACTTTTTTCTTCTTTTTTATTGCACTCATCAAAAACTAAAACAAAACTATACCTGAAGCAAATGTCTTTGCTATCTCTGAAGATGAAAAGTGTGGCTTTTTAAGGCATTTTTAAAAAACTATTTTACTATCATGATAACTTGTATACTACAACAAAGTCTATTTTGAAGGAAATTCATGAGTGTGTGTGGTATGTGAAAAGATCTATACAAATTGGTTTGGATGAAATGAAAAGCTTTTCATACCATCAGATATTATTTGGTTCAAATGTACAAGAAAGTCTTTCTGAAAAGTCTTCTGACTTCAGAAGCAAGTAGAGATACCAAACCAGGTAAAGGAAAAGGAGGGAGAAGAGGAGGCATGGGGAGGCAGAGGAGGGAGAGAGAAGGGGAGGGTAGAGTGGGGGATTTGTATCTTATTTTCATACAAGAAAGGGAAAAAGAAATTCCCAGTCATGCCCAGCAAACAAAGCATAGTGTCTCCTTTAGGAAAGATGATTATTTTGTTTGCAGGCATCTACTGAAAGAATAGCAGTAAATCTTCACTATGTTGCATGAGGCTAAACTACCAGGAAGCAATATTAGATAAACTCTTTAAAGACTTTAGTGAAAATAAATAGGCCTTGGAATGTTTTCTAAGTAGATTGGAACAAAAAAGGTGGAACCCAAACCTGTGATTGTGAACAATTTAACAGCAGGTGACATAATGCACAGAGTTGAGGCCGGATTAGGGGCAAATGGAAAAGGACTCAGTATCGCTTTATGAATTTACTGCACTGAACGCAAGATGAATGGAATGGATATCTTAAATTAAAAATAGGTATTTTTACTATCTTTTTCATCTCCCTAAAATGTATTCAGGTACAGAAATGCTCTTGTTTGAAAAAGTGTTTTAAAATTACAAGAAGGAAACCATCTTCTGCTTCCAGATGCAAAGAAGACTGTGTTCATTTGCAAGTCTGCCAAACAAAACAGCACAAACGAGATAACATAACACCAGAAACCAATTTTCTCACAGTTCCGGGGCTAGAAGTCTGAGGTCAAGGATGGCAGCTAGTAGATAAACATCTTCTCCCTGTGTCTTTGTGGGATTGTCCCTCTGTACCTGTTTGTGCCCAAATCTCCTCTTATAAAGCAAAGTCAGACTGAAGTAGAGCCCACCTGAATGACCTCATTGTAACCTCAGGACCTCTTTTAAGACCTTACCTTTGAATAATCTCATTCTGAGACACTGGGGGTTAGGAACTCAACATATGGATTTGAGACAGGCACAATTCAGCTGAAAACAGGTGCACAGCACTTAGAAGAGATGTAATCCTGTCATTTTAATCAACATGGACAAATCTAGAGGGGATGATGCTAAGTGAAATAAATCAAAAAGAAGAAAGACAGATACCAGATGACCTCACTCACGGGTGCAATGTGAATAGACAAAATGAGGGAAAACATGAAACAAAACCAACCCTTGGACACTGGCAATAGAACTGAGGTCACTGTGTTGCAACATTTTCTCCCAGGCGAGATCAGAGACACAGACCAGAGGTTAGTTTGAGGAGTTTATTAGCTGGCGGCTGCAAGGGGGAGAGCATCAACCCAAATCGAGCAGCCCTGAACCCAGATAGCACAGGGTATTTATAACTTAGTTTTTCCAGGTGTGCTGGGGTATGTGTATAAGCGGTTTACAGAAGCAGAGGTCACACCCTAAATGTCTTAAACTATCTTGTTTAACTTCTTCCTAGGTCTCAGCAGATTAACAGAAGCCCCTCCAGCCAAGGTTTTCCTCACTGGGCAGGTCTAAGGTTTCTGTTTCACTGCCAGAGGATTATCTAGAAAGAAAGCGGGGTCCTCAGGGCTTTGTGGCTTACAGAGTAACCCAGCAAAAATGAAGTTTCTCTAGTTCCTTGTTCCAGGAAATCCAGTGCTTTCCCCTTTGAGCGTAAATGCTGTCATGAGCAACAGTTTCCTCTAGGAAAACACCATATTAGCCACCATTAGCACCTATCTCTACTTTGCATTTAAAAATCAACTGGTGGCATGCCCTGGGAGAGTAGCAGTTTGGTCAGCTGCCTCTGGCCTGTGTGATTCACACACATCCCAAGGACCTGGGTTCGTGTCCTGAGGCCTTGGGAAACAGCCAGAATGAACAACTAAAATAAAAATCAGTAAAAATGCTTCCTCCTCCTCTCTCTTCCTGCCTGCCCACCTGCCTGCTTGCCTTCATTCCTGCACTTTTCCTTAAAAAAAAAAAAGAATCAACCCGCAAAATACCTGGTAATTCTGAAACACTGTGGAATGGATAAAAATGATTTTGTGACGATAATTCTTTGTTGAACTAAATATTGTTTGCAGTATTCCTTGTCATCAGAAACAGGGTTAAAGTTTAAAACTAGAAGCAGTAGAAATCTTATAAAAGAAGAGTTCAGGCTAGGTTGTTTTGGAAGAAGTAAACACTAAAACTCAAAACAATGTCTTACATGAGTAAGAAAGAGAGTAAGATAAACATAACATATTTTAAAAAAGTGCTTGGGTGTTTTGTTTTTATTTTTAAATTAGTATTGTTTATAAGATACCATTGAACCACAGTCCCTAATAACAAAGTTTTTTGTGACCCACTAAGAGTATGACTAATGAGCTTGGGGGGCTGCTCCCTTCTGTTACAGGCTAATATTCTGTTTTCTGTTTCCCCTTGCCAAGACTTGCCGAGTCTCAAAAACAGCTTTTAGGTCAGACTGACCAGGGATGTTGGTAGCACACGAGTGTCAGGAGAAACCAAGGACTGACCAAGGTGACCCCTCACATACTGCACATCGGCATCTCTGTGAGCTGGGTCCTGAGTCATGTTGCTGATACTGATGCTAGAAATGACCAGACAGCCACTTGTTGAGAGGACACTCTCTTATCATGCAGCTCCCAAGCTCGGACTCCCCCTTAAAGAACCCTGCTTGCTTTCATCAGGGAGACTGAGGATTCTAGGCTTAGCTCTCCCCATCTTCATTTTCTACAGAAAATAAATGGACTCCTTCCCTTCTCCCAAGTCTTGAGCAGACGGTAACCCCTCATTCAAAATGAAGCTGCTAGTCAGTGACGGCCTTAGCTTCACTAGTGTCCATCAGCCTCCAGATGCTTAGCATATCCCAGCAACAGCACTTTTGCCCTGAGCCATTGTTCCTAAAAGCCGAGAAGCAACTTCCAAGGCCCGATGTAAAAGCAGTTTGCTGTGTTTTATATATCACCTTAGGACCTTATCAGGACACCTTTCCTAAAAGAGAATGTGGGCAACTTTGTGCTGCTTGAAATTCTACCTACTGGATGGATTTCCCTTCTCTGCAGACCTCCAAGGACAAATGGAATATCATATACAGCCCTTTCTCTATGACAAGGTTAGTCCTGACAAAACCATTATGGAAAAGAAAATATCCTAAATGCTGATGAGGAGGGAGCGCAGGGTACCAGTGCCCCGCATCAGGAGAGAGTGTCGTGCCTCGGTTTCCACTGAATTCGCATCACTTTCATGAAAGTCATAGTAAACTTGAGAAATCCTAAGATGAGTCATCATTAAGTCAGGGATGTCTGTAATGACACGATAATACACTTGTGGTCAATACCAGTTTCTTGTGCTAAGTATTCTGTAAAAAGGTAAAGGTTTTCCCCCTTTTCTCCGAGGAAGCTCTCTGTGAGGTCAGAGGTGCAGGCGAGTGGTGAGTAACATGCAGTGGGAGTACGCCCACTGGACTATAGGCGGCCAGTTCCTGCGACTTACTTGAATTTCCAGACTTGGGCCCCACAAGTAATGCTTATACTCAATGCCTGGAATGTTCTCTACTTTATGTCTTGGGCTCAGATTTGATTGTATAGTCACCAAATTGAGATAATAGAAAAATATATTATATATTGGTCTCTACTCTCCGTCCCTCAAAGTTCCTGGCACAGGACTCCTAAAATCCTGGTAAATTGTTTTAAAAGAAAGGTACAGGCAGAAATGAAGGCTAACAGGCAGACAGGAAGAGAAAGGAGGAAGAAACACTTTATTTAGTTGTTCATCCTAGTGGCTCCCTGCTGTCCCAGGTCTCAAACTTGGTTAACTGTGATTCCCTGAGTTCTGTGAGTTGCTCTAGCAAATTAATTGAACTAGAAGAGAGGGTCATGGAACCTCCAATTTGTAGCCAAGTTGAAGAGAAATCGTGGGTCACCTGGGGACCTTCTTGTGACTGGCAGCTGAAGGCAGGTGGGAGCAGTCTTTTGGAACAGAGTCCTTAACCTATGGAGGCTGATGCTATTTCCAAGTAGAGAATGTCAGCAGTGAGGTGTAGGACCTCAGCCAGTGTGGGGAGACACCTCCATGTATTTGGAGACCTGAAGTGTTCAGTGTGAGGAGAAAGGAGGTGCAGAGGAGAGAAAGATGTACGAAGGTAAGACTGAATTCAGTTTCCCCCTTTTGTCAGGTATTATGTGGTGCAGTGCTCTATACTCTCCTGGAATCCAAGAGTTAAGTCAGGTACAATTTTGCAAAAGAAGTGCCATTTGCTAAAGAGGAAATGCTTTCTAAATTATATTCTATTAATTAGGGTAAGGTTATTTTCACCTGGCAATTGCAGATGGGTATCCTTGTAGCTTTAATGAATCTATGTTTCTATCAAGCCTGAGTACATCAAACCAAAAGTCATCAGCCCCCATCTTTACTTTGTCTAACTAGTCAAATGAGCGATTACTTTATGCCTCATTTTTCTCATCTGCCCCCACTGATTAGAATAAAATGGAGGAGGAGGAGGAGGAGGAGGAGGAGGA
>RJWH01003329.1:69528-146640 GCA_004363575.1 Solenodon paradoxus | reverse complement strand
TCAAGACCAAAGAAAGCAACTTAAAGAAAGTAATTTATATTATAAAATTTTTATTTGATCTAACCCTTGATCTTTCTCTTTTGAGTTCAATGGCTTCACTGGGGAGACATGTGAGTGAGGGAATTCATACCTTCTTATGGAAAATTTCAAAAATGCATAAAGTAACGTGAATGGTATAATAAGCCTCCAGGCTCCTGTCACCCAGTTCCAACAATGATCAACATTCTGTTGCTCTTATTTTTACTCTATCCTCCCCACCACTTTTTTTCTTTTGTTGGAATATTTTACAACAATCCAAGACATCCTATCATTTCACTTGTAAATTCTTCAGTAAAAAAATCTCTAAGTATACAGACTCATTTTATAGTCCTACTGCAACCACAGCTTTATTATCATAATCCACAAAATTAGTGCTATTTCCTTAATATCTTATCATCAGTCCATGCTCAGTTTTCTCCAGTTGTTTAAATTTTTATATTGTATTTATTTACAACAATATCTAAATAGGATCTACACATTCCATTTGGTTGGCAGGTCCCTTTAAGTCTGTCAAAAAAAAATTTTTTATATAGGCTTTTTAAAAAAATTGCTAATTTTTTTTAAGGAAAGAGGTAGGCAGGAATGAAGCTAAGTAGGCAGACAGGCAGGAAGAAGCATTTTGTTTATTTTTTATTTAGTTGTTCACCTTGGCTGTTTCCGTGAACCAAGGACTTGGGAGGTATGTGAATTACGCCCAGTGGACTAAATCACTAGGCCACCAGGGTGTGCCAAATACAGGTTTTCAAAAAATCAAAATGATTAGTATTTTTCCTAGTTTAAAATAGCCATCAGATTTCTAAACAGAAGGGTGAAAAGGCCTTAGCTGAAGAACCACATATTATATATTCTGACTGGTCTAAGAAAACTAATAAATTGAACAAATTAACTTGAATAAATTAAGAGTGTACATTCAGAACAGAATTGTAATTTTTAGTCTTAAACAAGTGAACCAAAGGCAAAAATCTGCCAAGATCAAGGCAGGTTTTGTGTTTTAAACATATGCAGTACAATGTATTTCTTTTTTTCCCTGCAAATCCATTTAGTATTCATCTTGATAGTACATAAAGTGCATTGCCAAGCTAGAATGTAAGCTTCCGAATTAAAAACAATATAGCATAGAAAGTTCCCTTCATTTTAGAGTCTTCCTTATACCTACCAATGATTTTCTCTTTTTGCCTTTCACAGTGTCAGACATTACGATCCCGATCAAAGGACTCAAGGCAAAAGCTGGGTGCACAGCTGCCACTGTTGGGATGATGGCTGCCTAGGGGGTGGCTCTCCTCCTCTGTCCGGGCTGCTGGATGTTCAGAGGGGGAAGTGGACAGTGCTGGCCAAGACCATTACCCCTCTCCAAGACTAAGCCTCAAAGAAGAGTTCAGAAAATCTTCACCAAGCAACAGAGGTTGAAGTGTTTCAAATGTCCTTGTACCTGAACTTCAGGAACGCGCACTGGACAGAGCGACGCAAGGAAACCAGTGATAGAGGCATGCAAGGCAGAAGATGTTCTCCAGAGGAAAACAGGTGTTCCCAGGCTTTGTGACAGAAGATCGCGGCACTCCCGGGCACTCCCGGGCGTCTTTGCAGAAACGTCCTTCCACTTATCACAGGTGGAAGAGGGGAGGCTCTCCTCTCATCAGGAGAATCCTCTTCAGCTCTCCCTTAGACACTCTTCCAGGCAGAATCAAATTCAAGTGAGGAGGACTCACCCTGACTGCGTCCCAGGATGAAACTGTCTCTCTCAATCAAGAGTGTGGAAACACTGCAGGAAGCGGCTTCTTGTAAAGAGGAGCGAGGTCAGAGTACCCGCCCCCCATTTGGCTGAAAGTTCATAACCAGCATTATATTTCTGTTTTCTTAAAAAGTTCAGTGTTTTGCTGTTGAGAAACAATGTTGTCAAAATGAATAAGTCCCATGAACCTCACCATGTGTTATCTGTGACACTGACATTCAAGAGTGCGCCAGAAAACGGGGCAAAAGCCATCCCCACGAGAAACTCCCTGTGTTTGATGGGAGTCCCCGTCGTCGCTTTCCTAGCAACTGGGCTCGGAGGGGGCCACCACCTTGCAGAGTTGACCTTTGCTCCTTTCAGTCTCTTTCAATCAACAGAATGACCTCTCTTTTTTTATACTGGTTTATGCCATTTACTGGTTGAAGAAACTGGGTAACTTGTCATGTGGGATTCCCCAGTTTTGAATTTGGATTTATAACCTGGCGATGCCATTTAACATACCCTCTGTAATCTCTGTAAACTGACAGCTTCACAGACAGCCTTGATGACTTTCTTTTTGTAGAGAGAATTCCTGAGTGGCATTTTATGTTTTATTACATCAGCTCAAAAGGCACATGACATTGTCCAACTTTTACTGATGTTGAGGTGATGAGTGTGTTCAGCCTGGCTTAAAGTTTGCCATTAACTTTTCACCAAATAATTTTAGTAGTAATTGAGGATCATTGCTTAGACCCATTATGTCATAAGAGATTCATATATTTCATAAGAGATTCATAAGAGATTGATAAGTGATTTTTTTTCTATTTCCAATAATTCTTTTGCATTTATTAGCTGTGGTTTTTCTATAGAGAATGTTCACTAACTATTGATTTGAATAGCCTGAAATTCAGGATTTGCAGAAAGGCCAGGTAAAGTCTATGAACCTGGGTCAGAGACCCGAGGCTGGGGTTGGGTTGCAAGTTAAGGGGCTCTGGTGACTCAGGCAGTGGATGGTTACCGGGGCGTGGATCATGTAGAGCCCAAGGACCTGGGTTTGTGACACAGGGTCAGGGAGAAAAAACAAGATGAACAAATAAAAATGATTCTTCCTCTGTCTTCTTTCCTTCTAGCTTGCCTTCATTCCTGCCTGCTTTCCTTTTTTAAAAAATAACAAAGTCAGCTTTCAGAATGAGATAGTACCCTAGCAACATCCAAAGGGAACCAATGAGGTTTTTATTTTTTTAAGTTACTAAGTTTTGGGGTGCACCCTTGTGGCTGAGACACAGTCATGTGACCCATATACAGCCCAAGAACTTGTGCTCAAGACCCAGGACCAGTGTGAAAAACCAAAAATGAACAACTAAGTACAGATGTTTCCTCCTTCTCTTCCTTCCTCTCATAAAAAAAAAAAAAAAAGTTATTAAGTTTTGGGGTGATTTACTATACAGTACTTGGTACTCAAAATAATAAATCATAAAAATCAACATGTAGCAATGAGGTGTCAAAAAAAGTGTTATCAAGAACTCATAGCTCTTCCCTTCATTCACGGATATTCTATGTGTTTTCCATTCATTATAGTCATTATTCTTGATGCTGAAATTGTTCCAGATTTCACTTCTGAGAGTCTCTTCCAGTTGATGCCTCTGTCATTTTGATATGACCCAGATTTTGATAGCTCCTTTACATTCAGTCACAAGACATCCTAGGCTCATCCTGTATGTTTTCTGTCCTGGTGTTGCAATTGGCCTTTATCCAAGGAGGACTGGCTCCTTTTAGAGGGAAATGACCTTCCAAGGACCACAATCTGACCACTAGGTATTCATTGCTACTAGCTGCCATGGCTTCTTGGATTATTTTCAGTGAACAGAGGAAGGAAATGCTTACTTTCTAGAAAAAGAGTAAATAATCAAGAGTTCATACCGATACTTTCAATTCAAATGAAAGATCATATGGTTTTTCTTAACTTCTTTGATTTTACACATACTTTTTTTCTCTCATGCTGAATTTTTTGGTCCCTAATGGTATTTGTTTTAAACTGTTACATGAATATAGTAGTTTTGAAATATCAGTACTACCAGTATTATTACTAACCGTAACTTGTGAATATAGTTTAAGATTTCTTATTGAAGTCGATGAAATTACTCATCGTACTTCAATGAGTTCTCTAACCTTGCTTGTCTTGTTTTCAGCTAGTTGGCCAGCTCTTCATAGAAAAGTTGCTAATCTGAGCTGGCTGTATTTCTTTGTCCTGGTTCTGCTGGCAGAAATGTTACTTAAAGAATGTGAAATTTCCAGATACTGCAGAGACAGGTACCCTGACCTGAGTATGTGCCATCCCAGACCCTTTCCAAAGGTCTTCAAGATCCGGGGAAGGAAAATTGCTGCCTAGGAACGATTTCTCTATGGAGAAAATAACCCAGAGCATATTCAGAAGTCTAGAGGATCTGCAACAAAAATGACAGGATTTTAATACCATTTTTAATACCATATTATTTATTTAATAATAAAAAGGGTCATGTAACTGACTAATCAGTTTTTGTCAACCAGTAAGTTTTTTGTTCTTCCTCTTCCCCTAGTCCTTTAAATTCTCACCCTGATCCCCAACCAGGGAGGCTAGTCTGAACCAAATGTTCCCATCTCCTTGTTGACTGACCTGAAATAAAATTCTTTCCCTTTTGCAAAAACTGGTGGAAGGAAGGGTATTTGGACTTACCCTACACATCAGGCAAACAAACTCAGTTAAGATTTCTTAGTATTTGTTCTGTCCATCAGCTCTATCTTGTTACACCCTGTACAGTCAGTATACTGTGTTTCAAAGACATTTGAAAGATTTTTTTTGTCTATAACACAGCTTGATAGATAAATCGGTTTGTTTTTATTCAGTCTTTAAAACAGTGATTGTTTTCTTCTTTTGTACTTAAGTTTAAAAATAATGTGTATATACTTTTCTTTTCCTGTCATTCTTTCACAGAAAGTATACTATCCATACTCTCTTCTGTATGCTGCTTTCCCCACTTTTATCCTGGAGGTGACTCTTTTTACTGCTAAGGCATATTCCATTGATTATTCACCTGTCCTCTATGTAGACATGTCTGTCTCAGTCCTTTATTATCATAAAATGTGCAGCAGCGTAGCCTTGAACAGTCATCATTTCAAGTTTTTGCTTTTTTATGTTCGGCACACATACCGACAAGGGGGAATTACTCGGACGAGAGGTACCTGCACGTCTGATCTTGCTGGTTATTGTCAAACTCGCTCCCTGGTTAATTACCTGCTTCTCTATAGTCTCATGAACTCGATGAGTTGTCTCAAGTTTGAGATTTTCTGAAATCTGATCATGACATCTCAGCTTCCTACACTTAAAAGCTGTTTGCATTTTTTTCTATAAGTTGTCCATTTTCCTACCGAGTTGTTGACTAGGAGTTGAGCTTATTTCAACATTAAAAAATATTTTCAATTATTTTAATACACTAAGGGCAGTGGCTCTTGGTGATATGAGTTACAAGAATTTTGTCTCAATTTTTTTTAATTTAACTTTGGACATTGCGTGTGGTATTTTGGAGATGCAAAATTTAAAATTTTTAGACAATTTAAAGCAGAAAAATGTTTCCATTTTCCTCTTATTGAACTTGGATATGGAGCCACAGTTAGGAAAGTCCTCCTCATTCACAGACTACAAAGAAATGAATCTATGTTTTCCTCTAGGATTTGTATGATGTTATTTTTCTTGCATTTAGATATCTGATCCATTTGGAATTCATTCTAGTGCAAGGTGTGAGGAATGAATCCAACTTTATCTCTATCTACATGGCTGATGTTTATCAGCACCATTTATCAAACACTAAATTTCCATATACTTTTTGTTCCATTAGCCATCTGTTTATTTATACACCAATATTTTAATGCTTTAATTAGTAAATTTTTTTTTAACAAATGTTTATGTGGAGTACAGCTAATCCCCAGTTGCTGTTTTTTTCAGGCGATTTCTAGCTAGTCTAGTATTCATTTTACAAAATAACTTCATAATCAACTTATCTGGGTCCAGAAAAAAAAGAAAAATAAAAATATTTTTATTAGGATCACATTAAGTTTATGTATTTCATCTTTGAGAGAATTGGTATCTTTCTGATATTGAATCTTCTGATCATGTTTTCCCATTTTTTCAGGTCTACCTTTTGTCCTATAAGAATGCTTTATCATTTTCTTCATATAGATTTGATGCAATTCTCATTAAATTTGTACCTGCATTTTGCTTTAGCAATTGTAATAGAAATATCTTATCTGAACATGGATGTAATTTTAGCTCTTCTTTTTCAATTCCCTCCCTCCACACCCTCTCCCTTCCTTCTCACATTTTTCCTTCCTTGCCCAGGTCTTAAATCTGAGTTCTCCAGTTCACAAGGCCTGCACCTTAGCCACTGAGCTATAGGGGAGTGCTTCTTTTTCAGAATTGTTGCCTCTAATTGCTATCTATTGTTTTAAAATAATGGGCATCCTTTGTCTTGTTTTTGACTTTTGAGTTAAGTTCTGACATCAACTGTCTGTTACAACTCAGGACTAGGTCTGACTCTAACTACTGAAGTTAGCACAGACTCGACAAGACTATCCTCACATGCGACACTGGTCAAAAGTTCTGGGTGTGCCCAAGGCACTCACACTTCTGCCTGGTTGGTGACAAATGTAGGGCTGCTCACAACCCCATCAGGCTGACATGTCACTGCGACCCCTCACAGAACAGGAAAGTGCTACACTTGTCATTTTATTGTAATGGGTATAATTGAATAGCAAAGTGAAGAGACACACAGGGCAAGGTCTTGGGGCCAGGGGTTGAGTCTCGATGGCCTCTCCTTATAGAATGTGGCTTTTTACTCTCCAGTTTATGAGGGTGTGCAGTGACCAGGGACATCCCCCTGAACTTGGTGACCAAGCACTGTTAAATCATTGGCTTCCTGTCAGAACCCAGTCTCCAGTCCGGCTCACCTTCCCTGAGGTTGTGGAGACAAGACTGAAAATTCCTACCCTCTAATCCCAAGAGGTAGGTTCCTTTGGCCCCAGCCCCCATCCTGAAACCCTCTCCCAGGTATCACTTTATTAGCATGAGCCTGTGTATTGAGTTTATGAAGTACTGAGTATATTAATGCAAATATTGTGTTTATAATCTCCATTATCAAAGGGCTCATTCTGAATAGCAACTCTCTTCTCACTCAGGAAACTCCAAGGGTTTTGAAACTTTGTGCCAGTAAACCGAGACAAACACACACACACACACACACACACACACACACACATACATATATATATGTATACACACACACACACGCACATATTACATGCAGGAAAGCCTCTAGCACTTGCCCATGAATTAAGATATTAAATTTGAGGTCAAGTCATGTAAGAAAAATCTCCCTCAACTTCTGCTTCATTGAGGATTTTAACATGAATGGGTTTTGCATTCTGTCAAATTCTCTTCAGCGTCTATGGCTGATTTTCCCCTTAGATGTGTAAGTTTGATATGTTGTTAGCATATTTCCTCATATTAAATGATCTTTGTAGTCCTGAGATAAACCCCACTTGGTTATGAGTATTTATTTAATGTGCTTTTGAGTTCTTACTAATATTTCATCCCTTCTATTCATTTAGTAGCAGCGGTGCACCTTCATCACAAAACTTAATTGGAAGCGCTCCTTCATCTTCCGTACCCCAGAGCTGGTTAAGTCACACTCGGATTCTCTTCCCAGAAGATTTAGTACAAATCCCCTGTGAAGTCAATTGGGCCCAATGCTATTTTTGTGTGTTTGTGTGTGTTGTTTCTGTTTTACGAATTTGAATTTGCTAAAGAAATCTGTTTACACTTCATATTTCTACTGGGATCTATTTTGGTAATTATAATTTCCTAGAAAATTATCTATGTCATCGAGATTTTCATATTTATTTGCATAAAATTGAACAAATTAATACTCTTTTGTCTCCCTTGTCATTTAGTTTGTATATTTATAGGTTTTTTTTTTAAAGAAAAGCCCAAATTTAATGACATATGTATGGAGAATTTACAACACTGTACATTCTTGGACTTACTCTTCTTAAAAAAAAATATGGAACCGGTTGCGTACATTATATTTTCAGATAATATCACCTTTTAATGTATTACTTTTACTCTATTTTATTAAAGAGAGGAAGGAAGGGACAGGAGGAGGAAGCACTTTGGTTTATTGGTTTATCTATTTTGCTCCCCCAGACTCCCAGCCTCAGGTCCTTGGGCTTTAACATGGTCTGTGACCCAGCTGCCACCTCAGCACCTGAGCCACCGAACACCTGTTAACAGTTTTGCAACTATTTTTCACTCCTATGAGCTCTTTCCTTAGGTTTTCTTTGATATTTTATCTAATTTTGTGATGTTGCTTCATTTATTTATTTTTACATTTATTGATATCAATATTTACTTTATTAATATATTGATAGAGGTATTTAATAGTATGCATTTCCCTCTGATAAGTTCTTCCTAGAGAAAACGTATTCAGACATGATGTTTTCATTATTAGTAGTAGCATTTTCAAGAATTCTAAATTTTTTACCTGTCCTTCATGACAGGCATATTTAAAGTAGGAACATTATTTTGAAAATTCAAGCAGAAGAAACATTATTATCAATTTCTAGCATTGTAGTCAGAAAGTACAATTTCTTTTATTTTCATTTTACGGCAGTTTTTCTTTATGGTCTCAGATATCTATTTTTTATGACGATCATGTGCCTTCAAAAGGAAGAGTGCTCTAGTAATGCAGAGTTGGATAAACATCTGTAAGTTATATGTTTGCTATGTTGCCTGGTGTTAGTCAAAGTAGCCCGTCTCCTGTGTCACAAGTCACACTATTGAGCAGAGTTGAGCTTTGTTTTTGAATAGCAAGACGTCCTCAGTGAAGGCAGTGGGACACGCTGGAGTAGGCTTCTTATCTTGTTGCATGGTGACCACAGTTCCTGGGCTTACACCAGTCTGTCACCGCATTGTCAGTGGTACTGAGATTTCTATAACAATGTTTCAGAGTACTGGGATGCCCTACACCGGGCACTTTTCCTACATCCTTGTTTGTTTTTTGTCCACTTGATTTGTCTTAGAACAAGAATAATGTGTTTAAGCTCTCTTTTTATTTTATTTTTTATTACCATGTTATTACTTCACCATTCTATATACATTTCAAGCACAGTCTCATATCTCAGTCAATGTCTGTATTGCATCACAGCTACCACCAGAGTTCTGGCAAGTTTTCTCCTCTTAATGTGCTTATACTATATCCAAATCTTACAGCTTTTATTTTATGAAAGCGAGTTTATACTTATATTTCCATCATTAACTTAGCCATTCATCTTATAAAAAAAGTCCTCCTTTTTCTTTTTCATGCTTCTTGATCAGGATTCTACCTTAAATATCAACCCATGACCTCTGCTATCTTTGTTTTATATTTTGCCAGGTACATATTTGACCATCTTCTTATTTTTAAACTTTCTTCATCTCTTTGTTTTAGTTGTGTCATATATACATGATATATATGTATATATGCATGTATCTTTGCTTTGACAATTTGAAATACTTTCATTTAATATGTAAGCCTCATTTATATTATTGATAAAAACCAATAATATACTTTTTTCCCCCTTCTCTTACTAGCTAGCTCTTTAAAAAGTTTCTCTAGGAATTTAGGGAGTTTCATACTCTGTTCTAATCATTATCTTCATAAAAATACACTTGAAATATATAATTTTCCTTCTTTTTTTAAGATAATGCTAGTCTATGGGTTCCCCACTTTGAATAATATTAAAATTAACTAGTTAAACATCTTCACCTTCCCCTCCCTCTCCCTGGCATCTATTAAAGTAACATACTATTACTCCATCTTATCCTGTTTCCCTTTCTCCCCACGTGGGTCCGTTTTCCCCCTTCCCCAGACTAGGTTCTGGAACTGGGTCCTTGGGCTTTACACGGCCTGCACCTCGGCCACTGACTCACAGGGGGCGCTCCACTCCCCTTTCCCAGGGTTTAGTTTATCTGAATTGGCAGAGCATCTAGAGTACCTAACATTCTATGCCCCTTATCCTCAATATTAAGTCTTAATTCTACAATCAAATGTACTCAATGCTTACCAACAATTGTTAGGTTATTTTTTTGGTTGAATTTTGTTCCTGAGTCCTCACATGTTCATCACAGCTCATCTATGGTCTGGCTCCTATGGTTGCTGACACCACAAAAACTGCTATGTTTTATTTTCATCTTTTTTCTTTTCCTCCTCCTCAGTCTAACTGCTCTGGGGTTTACCCACGGTCCTTTTCTATTGCTCGTGTTGAAGTGAGTTTGATTTCCCTCGGCTTTTAGGAGGAGGTTCCCATGTGAGTGTAGGTGTGGGCGTGGGCGTGGGCCAGGGATGCCGCCCTCGCCGCCTGGTTCTACAGACCGCTTTTTTATTGTTACTCTGAAGAATTCAGAAATATATTCAGTCAGTGTAGCCCCTCACCCATAGTCTCAGATATCTGCCTCCTCTTATTCTGTCTCCAATAAATAACAACCTCTTCTTTCTTCCAGGAGATGGAAGCTGCGGCCCATGTGAATAGTGGACTCACCATCTGTACACTAGTATGGGCAGCTTCCCCTCAGTTAGCAAGAGATTCTCTCCTATCATTGGATATATTATTTTTCAGCCTTGAGGACCCAGACCGCCCTCAGACCTTCCTACACCCCGCTTACACCCAACTGAAAATTGGAGTCTGAATGGACAACTCCTAGTTTTGACTGCTGTTCTCAGTTCCAGCAGCAATATTCTCCACTCTGAGCAGTAACCTTTCCTTTGGAGGAGCTCTTGTCGATGAAGTCCAGATTCAACCTTTGGTTTCTCTGCACTTCCTTTTTCACTGATGATCATACCCACAGGTC
Source organism: Solenodon paradoxus (assembly GCA_004363575.1). Taxonomy (NCBI): domain Eukaryota; kingdom Metazoa; phylum Chordata; class Mammalia; order Eulipotyphla; family Solenodontidae; genus Solenodon; species Solenodon paradoxus. The sequence goes on along the minus strand of RJWH01003329.1, from coordinate 135,976 downwards.
TTGTTTGGCTCCACCAGCTCATATTCTAGAATTTGTGGGGGATAGTGTGTGCCCTGTTTTATCAGAACATTATTGGAAATGTCATCTCAAGTAATTTCCTTTACTATCCTAATTATTTGCTATGTCACCTGGGTTCCCCCAGCTGCTGAGAAGGTTAGATTCTCCCAGGTGCTGAAACTGATTTTGCCTTCACTAAAGATAGTGACTTCACGCAGGTCGGTCCCCTTCCCAAGACAGCCCACATTTGGTGACTGGTTGACATAAATATAAGACCCTGGTCTCCTCACTCCATCTGGAGACATTTCTGAAGGCTTATCCCACCTTTGGAGCAACTTGTCCTGATTTTAGTATAGTCCAAAAACTTTCTTTTCCCAAATCTGCTTCTCCCTTTTTCCTCCACAGGTTTAGTATCATGAAGATTTCCTAGTAAGATTTGTACCTGCTCATCTCTATTTCAACATATGCTTCTCCAGGACCTCAACCCACAATGCTGTTTTCATGAGGGGAAGAGACAAAATAACCCCTCTCATCTCACCTCCAACTTACACTGGTCTCTGCTCTAAAACAGCATGTGTGTTCTGTCCTAGAGATAAGATGGAGACATCACAGAAAGGCCCCATAAGCCAACTTTGTTTAGAATCTATCTTGGTGGATTTTTTTTCTTAAAAAAATAGGACCTAATCTAGCACTCAGTTTTCAAAACAAGTTAAGAGTTAGGGAGCTGTGATATGATATCAGAATGTGCCTACAATTTGTGAGCATGAGGAAAATACTAGAAGGCATCAGATTCTCTTCCAGAGATCTGAGCTGTTGGAACACATAGAGAGGTGGCTGCATCCCAGGGGCTCCATCACATGACTATCATTGATTGGCCCATTGCCAAAACCAATTCTGCATCTCGGGACTGTTTGGAAAGTTAAAATTTCTTTCCTTCAAGCCATAGATAGAAACAACGTGAGTGATATTTAGACAGTGCTTTAGCAATGACTTTGATAGGGGAAAAAAGAATGAGCCTTTTGATCAATCTCTGCCTATTGTGAAGTATAGAGTGAAAATAGTTTTGTTAGTAGAGGGAAGACATTCCCCTCTGTATTTGGGCCAACTCTGGAACGGGGTCTGCTACATGAAGTCATAACTCCCATTGTCAAACCCTCTGTTTCATTTTAAGAAAACACTTTGGAGGGACTGTGATGGTTCCTGCCGTCTCCGAGCTTTAGTGGCCATGTTTTTCATATTTATCCAATTTCATATGATGTTTGCTCTTAGGTTCTCAGAAAAAGATAATAACTCTTTATCATATTTAGGAAATGTCTTTTGTCTCTTGTTTTACTTAAGTGTTTTTACCATAAACAGTTCTTGAATTTTCTCAGCTGCTATATATACTGCAAAGTTTTCAATTGGATTATATCAATGTGATTAATTAGGCTGATGGATTTCCTCATTTTCAACTATCCTTAAGGGCTCCTAATAAATTCTATTTTTAGCCAGTGAGTAGTTTTTGTTGCTGTTGTGAATGGAATCTTATTTTCTATTACATTTTCTAATTGGTTATTTCTGGCATATGGGAAAGCTATTGATTTTTGTATGTTGATCTTGTATGTGGTCACCTTGCAGAATTCTCTTATTAGTTCTAATAGTTTGTCAATTGATTTTCTTAGGTTTTTCTGTGTAAGCAATAATCACAATTTGCTTCTTTTCTAATGTATATACCTCTATCACCTTCTTTCTCAAATTAAGGAAAACATCTGGTGCCATTTTGGACAGCCGTGATAAAGGTCATGCTGTCTTGTGTCTGACTTCAGCTGGGATGTTTCTATCGTTACACCAGCAAGCATGGCAGTTGCTGCAGTTTTTCAGTCATTGTTTTATTAAAAACAAACACATAGCAAATTAAAGCTCTTATTTTTACTGTTTGCTAAATGATAGTTTTCTTTCTTGTCATTAATGGGTGCTGACTCTAAGAAGATAATCGTATTTTTATTAATATATTAATATGTTATATTGTTACACATTCAAATGCAGAACTGTCTTATCAGTGCTGGGACAAATCCTCTTTGGACTTGAATGATTCTTTTAATGCTGGGTTTCATTTATAATTTTCATTTTATTTAAGAATTTGTATTTTATTGCTCATAAGTGAGGTCATGTGTATATACATATATATTTTTTCTCTTGATATCCTTGTCTGGCTTAGGTGTTCAGATAAGCTAGTCAGTAAAACATGCTGAATGACTTCATCTTGTCTAATTTTTTTTCAATAAACTGCCCTTTTGGGTAAAGACTTGAGTCTACAGCGCGAGGCAATCATGCAATACCTGTCGTGTGGCAATCTAGGGCTGAATATGGCTTGATCAGTGACAAAGCAAAAATTTCTTTGCTTTGAAATGTCTAACAAAAGATTTCTTGGGGCGCACCCTGTTGGAGTAGCAGTTAGGTCCTCTACGTCCAGTCAAGAGCCGTCCACATACACCCCAGGGGTCCGGGTTCTTGTCCTGGGGCTGGTGGAGGGACAACCAAGATGTAGAACTAAAATAAAAATAAGTTAAAATCCTTCTTTTTCCTCTCTCCTCCTACCTTCCTGCCTATCTGTGGAGGAGGAGGGGGAGGAGGAATGTAAGAGAGTGAATTTAAAGAAGCTGAATGCTAAGGAGTGAGAACTCCCAGAAGACCCTGGTGCACATGGGAGGTGAGTAGACGGCACTGTAAGTGCTGGAGTCTCAGTGCTGGGGGGAGGGATCCATGGCTCCCCAGAGGTCATCTCAGGAAGGCATGGCTCCATTCTCTAAGGCACCTGAACTACTCCCCGGGGAATGTCTGACATGGGTGGCGCTGCATCTGGCCAGTCATTCCTGAAGAGGTCTTCATCTTTCCTTAGCACCAAAAAAATGAGGGCCAAGGACCACACAGGCTTGTCAACACCCTTGCCCTGGCTGCCCTGGTGGCTCAGGTTTTAAGCCTGAGCCTGGAGTACAGTCCACATTACAGCCCAAGGACCCAGGTTCGCAGCCCAGGGCCAGGGGAACAGCTTAAATGAACAACTAACTAAATGAAGTGCTTTTTTCTCTTCTCTCTTCCTTCCTGCCTGCTACCTGCCTGCCTTCATTCCTCTTTTTAAAAACAGAAAAAACTTGTCCTCCAGCTTCTAGCCCAGGACTTCACCAACCCATGCCAGACTCCCCACTGGATTTTTCCCCTGGGGATGCTGCCATGAAATCTGGGTGCTTTGGAGAGGTTGTCATCTTGGTCAGGTTTAATCGGCAGCTCCATTTCCATCTGCCTGTTTCTTTTTATTGAAATATAACTTTCATACATTAAAGTGCACAGATCTTAAATGGACTATCTGGAGGCAGCCATCACATTTGTTTTAACTGTCATGTCTCTAGGGATGAGCACAGTGCCTGGCACTACTGAATGACACACAGTAAGTACTAATCAATGAATTCTTTGTTGAAGGGACTAATGAACAGAACTGAATCAATTTACCTCCCACCAACAGAATATACTGGTGCCTATTTCATCCACATCCTTGTCAAGAATAGATATCAGAATGATTTTAATTTTAAAGTGTTCACTACTTCATCTCTTTGAATACCAGTGATGCTGGGTACTCATCTATATAATTGTTTCTCATTGCATTTTGACTTTGACTTTTCTAATGTGCTATTTACTCATTTCAAAAAGTAGGAAGTTAATCCTTATTAGTTTGTACATATTCTTTTTCATGAACCTGAGTGAAACTACACCACACACTCTTGATCCCACACATCAGTACATGGGCAGAAAGGACTGCCTCCCACACTACAGTTTCTAAGGAGCCCCACACAGTGGGCATGTGGGTGCCCAGTGTTCAGAGAGCTCATAGGGTGAGAGAACCCACTGTCACCCTTGATGGGCGTTTAGTTTTGGTGAGGAGAAGGGAGGATGTGAGCAGGGAGAGGGAAGACGGAGAAGAGAAGAGGAAAGGAGAGGACCAGGCTGGCCCTAGCAGCTCCTGCCCACTATTCCTGGGCCCAGGTGTGAAAGAGCTGGCCAGGAAGAATGGGCTTCTGGGACCCAGTTTTATTCTGCTCCCTACATCCACATCCAGCCCAGTTCCTCCTCCAGTGGGTTCACCACTACCTCCTGCCTGATTCTCCTGCCTCCAATCCAGCCCACTCCACCCAAGGACCACCAGTGATCTTTCTAAAAGATGAGTCTGACTCTTGTCAGCCTTCTTCCTGACTCCTCTCCTTACGTATCCTTAAATGACTTTTTTTAACTTAAAAAACTGCATTTTATTTATACTCATAACTATTCTACGGGGAAAAATACTCCTTAAAAAAAGCTTATTCTATACTAATATTGGGAACCTAATTTGATAGAGTCACTCACATCTAACACACACACAAACATTAACACACTGGTTATAGAAAATGCAGTTGGGGGAAGATATTAATTATCATTTTCAGTAAAGAACAGCACCCTCTGGGAAGACTCAATTAGCAATACTTATCTACTCTAAAATAATACATGCACAGGAAAATTGGTGATTTTATTAATTTTATTACTTTTTCTAAGCCATTTTATCTTCCTCACACTCAGTGCAAATAGACAAAAAAATATGAAGAAAAGTCTGTCCTCATCATCATCCACAATAAATACTGTGGGGCTGCTTCACTTTGCAGACCTGGGCATGGTGAGCGCTGTACAGTTTAATTGGATCAAAATACCATTTGATTCTGACTCACCAAACCAAATCTCATTCACATTTGGTGATGGGACTAAGATCATGGAAGCTGTGCCAGATAAGAGTCATTTCTGCAGATCTCCAGATCTCACTAAATAAGAGAAGACCCAGCACAAGAAAAGAGAACAAGCTGTCCATATCTATAGGTTCCTTCTCAAGTATAAGGGGGAAAAGAGGCCCTTTCTCGAGAACATGGATTACACTGTTGTGTTCTAAAGGCTGGTAGTGGGTCTGTTATAATGAAGAGAAACTAGACATCAAAATTACACTATCAGATTAAGAAACTTCCACAACTTGTCTCCATGCTTTGAAGGATGGAGTAAGTTCCTTTCCTAGGTTGACAGCTGGCATTGCTGCTGACTGTGAAACTCACCACCAGGTAATGATTAAAGGTAAAGGATTACATTGAACCATTGATAGGTGTTACAGTGATGATACTTTTACTTTTTTGAAAGCCCAAATTTGTCGCCCTTGTCTATGGCAAAGGTCTGTGATAGGTAAGAAGTCATGTCTCAGAGCATTCTCCAGGCCACTGGCATTGACCACTTTAATAAGACACTTCATCTGTATCTGACACCACAACAGCACGGAGCCCTCCGACATTGGTAGTGTTTTAAATATATAAATTGCTTTAGGTGATCTGCCGTGGTGCGCCATGCTCGCTGCAGGATCAACATGCTGTTTATGCCCCCCAGAAAGTGACTCTATTGACCGGCTCTGGGTAGTCTGCTGCTCCGCTGCCACTGCCTTCAGTGACTTTTTATTGCTCTCAGAGTAAAAACTCCTTTAAAGTTGGCTCAGCAGTCTGCCTCTATTGTTCCTTCTGCCCTTCCTCGGAGCCACCTTCTCTAGAATTGTCTCTCCCTACGGAAATCAGCCACTTTCTTCCCTTGAGGGTTACTTCTCCCAGTTGCTCCTTGTGCTCTTGGGTGTCTGTAACCCACACTAGTGCAGTTAACTCCCCAACTAGTGAAGGTCTAAGACCAATAAGATGCAGGGAAGCCTCACGAACCTCAACAGACAGCTCCGATCAGAGGCTCAAGTGAGTCCGACCTCACTCCACCTGGCAGTCATCCTGGGAAGTTCCACTACGTCGTTTCTCTCCTCATCTCCAGTCTTCAGCACCACGCCTGGTACATACTAGGCACCAAATAAACAGGTGCAATTGATATCGCCAACTCATTTAATTAAATATAAAAATTAAGTGTGCAGGCACTGTGCTCGTGTTTTACATGGGTGCTTGCTATTTCATTTAAGCAGGCAGCACTACAATGAACATTTTACAAATTAAAAAACGGCCCAGAGAAATCAAGGTTACTAAGTCTGGTGCCGTCTTTTAATTGCTCGAAATGCACCCGAGCCAAGCGCGCAGAAAGCGGGCAGCGCACAAACGCGCGCTCCCCGGAATTACCGACCGCGGCCGGCTCCGCGCAGCCCGCAGCTTTCACGTTCGGTTGCCCGCCGGCTCCGTTTCCGCGCCGCACAGACCGGAAGTGCTCCTGTCGGCGGAGTTTCCAAAGAGCAAGACCGGAAGTTTCCGTCCGCAGCTTTACGGAGATTGGGCGCAGTGGCGGCGGCGGCCGCTACAGCCAAGGCAGCACGCAGCTCAGATGCGGAGGCCCTGGGGCCGAGGCATATAGGCCGGTGTTGGAGACCCAAGCGGCGGGACCGAGCGGAGCCCCCACCGGACCGGGGCCACCCTCCTCGCCGCCCGCCTCGTCACCCCGCCCCCACTAGGGGCCGAAGTGGCTCCGCCCCCCCGATCTGACCCTGGTCCCTTTCTGGCACTGACCCCTGACCTCTGTGGAGGGAGGCTGGTCTCATCTCCCAGGCGTGATGGCTACCGGCGCGGATGTGCGGGATATTCTAGAACTCGGGGGCCCAGAGGGGGATGCAGCCTCTGGGACCATCAGCAAGAAGGACATCATCAACCCGGACAAGGTAGCAGGGGCTCCTGAGACCGCTGGGGAGAGGGAAGTGTGGGCGGGGTGACAACGGGAAGATAGATGGGAGAGATGATGGTGAAAGGTGTGACAGCGGCACTGAATGTTACCTTGATGAGTTGGGATGGAGGAAATGGTGGGGACCAAGAGGGTGTGACACTTAGATGTGAGGACCAAGAGGGTGACAGTTGTACGGTATTGGGGTTGGGGGATGGCACCAAGTGTGACATTGAGAGATGAAAGTATGTCCTACTGGGACAAGTCAGGGCTTTGTTCATCCAGATGAGCTGGGGTGTGGAGAGCATGACCAGCTAGGACCGGGGGCGTCCCTACAAGAAGGTTCCTGTGCCTTCACAGTGTGTTAGTATGTGTGTGTGTTACCCTACCAGTGGGCGCTGAACTAGTTAGGCATTGAGCTGGGCTCAGGGATTTCCAGGGAAGGAGATCTAGGCTGTGATTCCTCTCCTGTGGTTTCCCTCCTCAGAAAAAGTCCAAGAAGTCCTCCGAGACCTTAACCTTCAAGAGGCCGGAGGGCATGCACCGTGAGGTTTATGCACTGCTCTACTCTGACAAGAAGCAAGTATTGGAATCCAAGTACCTCATCAGGCTCTGGCCTCTGACAAACCTGCATGTCTCCTAGTTTTCTCAATCAATTTTTCCCTTCCTGCCTCTCCACAGCCAGGGCTCCTGTTTGCTTAGTAGGATGTGGGAGGAGCTCAGATCGCTTGCTCCAGGGTAGGTCAACTCCCTGGGCTAAAGGCTCTGTATACACCATCTGACTCTAACCTTTCATCTCCCTAAACCCCACTGCCAGGGATGCCCCCCCACTGCTACCCAGTGACACTGGTCAAGGCTACCGTACAGTGAAGGCCAAGCTGGGTTCCAAGAAGGTGCGGCCCTGGAAGTGGATGCCATTCACCAATCCGGCTCGCAAAGATGGAGCTATGTTCTTCCACTGGCGACGGGCAGCCGAGGAAGGCAAGGACTACCCCTTTGCCAGGTTCAATAAGGTGAGCCATCACCATCTGGACACAGGCCAGGGGTGCCCACCACTCTGAGCCACTTATTCGAGCTCTTTAGGCTCCTTGGGTTGATTCCAGGGGTTATGCTCAGACCTTTGTCTCAACCTGGATAGACTGTCCTTGTGGCAATGCCCATGAGACCCTGTCCTTCCTAGACCTTTTTTTTTTTTTGGTATCCTGGCTCTTCAGATGTTGCTGTTCCTCAGAGCTGTGTTCTAGGTGCTTTAGTCTTCTCTGTACTTTCTCCCTAGAGTATCTTATTTATCCTGTGGCTTCAGTTAACTTCATTAAGCCAGTGACCCCAAATTAATATTTCCAAACCATAGCAACAGTTCCCACATATCCAGTCATTTACTTAACATCTCTCCCTGAACACCCTACATGTACTTCAGATCAAGTAGGAACCCTTGAGTGGAACGCATCCTCTCCCATTCCCCACCTCCAGGCCAGTCCCATGTATCGGTAAATAGCACCACTATCCACCCAGCTGCCCAAACCAGAAGCTGGGAGTCATCCCTGACTTAGCCATCTCCCTTCGCGCTCGTTTATTTCCATCAACGGGGACCCAGGAAGGAGGGGAAGACAGACAGCGTGTAAGCAAACAAATTGCGTTCTTTCAGATAAAAGCCATCAATAAACTGAAGGACACAAATGGGATCTGAAATTAGAGTGAATGTGTTGGTTTGCAGGGGAGGTTACTTCAGATACGGTGGTCAGGGAGGGCCTCTCTAAGAAGGTACATTTGAAGTAGATCTAATCATTGAATCCTGCTGGTTCTGTTTCCATAATAAACCACGTCTGTCTACATTCTTCATTCTCTAGGCCAGCAGAGGCTCAGAGCGAGCACGGCCTAACCGAGACTCACCCAGTCAATGAGGCAGAGTGAGACTGGGCTAGGATGTCCTAGACTATTATTTAAACCACTATACAAGATGGCCTCACAGTCCCTGTATCTTGCAGCAGCCTAAACTTCAAGCCTTAGAGCACTAGGCTCTAGAACCCAGGACTCCCAAGTCCAGACTTTTCTGCCCTCAGTTCAGTATATCCATCTGTACCTGGCACCTCCCCCTGCATGGCTGATAGGCATCTCAGACTCAATACATCCAGGTGTGACCCATTATTCTCCACCCTGCTCCACGCTTGGTTCTCTTCCATTTCACCACTATCTTTAGGCGCCTCCGGGTCAACGGATGGAGAGACTGCAGAGGCAAGTTTAAAAAGGGATGACAAAGAGGAGAAATATTTGAAGTAGTGGACTGGAAGTTGTATAAGACAATTTGAGGTGAAGACAGAGAATATTCATTTCGTATTTAGCAAATACTGCTTCATGCCAAGTCAAGCCCTCGGCATTAAGGACCCAAAATGAAGTGAGAAGCACTCCATGTTACTGGGTGTGAAAAGGCACAGGTAGTTACAATTTGGTGGCACACATGTCCTATTAGGAGGACCCAAAAATCTTAGCAGCTTTCTGGAGAAGTTAGAACTAGTCACTAGGTGATCTTAGGAAGGGAGTGCAATGACTATTTCAGGCAGACAGGACAGCATGAGCAAAGGCATAAATACAAAACCCAGTCACGTGTGTGGGATGCTGTGGGCATGTGTGTTGATGAATATAGGACATAGTGAGAGATGAGCAGGGGCTAGCTGGGTCTGGCAGGACTTTGCCCTAATGTCTTGGGGTAACTGCCAACACATTTTAAGTAGACTAGTGTCCAGATCAGGTTTGTTTTAGAAAGATCATGGTGACTAGATGGAGAATGAAATCAAAATAGTGAACTAAGGATCTTTCCTCCGATACTGTTCGTTCTTGCAGGCTTGCCATTAGTAAGTGGCTGCTCAGCTGCCTTTTTTTGCTTTTAGAAACACTAGTCAGCTGAGACAGCATCTATCCTAACCCTCACGTCAGGTTGCCATGTCCTATGATTTTTTTTTTTTTAATCTCCCACAGCCTCTCTTGCAATGTCTTCTACTAGTGTTGCTTTAGTTCAGGCCTCGCATCTCATCTGGATTCTCAAACTTGCTGCCTGCACTCCCAGGCTCCTGTTTCACCCCGTCTGTCCTCCCTGCTGCCAGTGTTCTTTAAAACTAAACATGTTGGCGCTCCTTGCCCTCAGGATGAATTCCAGTCCCCTTGGCAAGGCACACAGGCCTGAGCTGCTGGCCTTACCAACATGTTCATCTCTTTGGCAGCTTTTCTCGTTTCCCCGTGTTCCTAACTGCCAGGCACCACACATCAGGCTCTCACTGCTGTGTTTGTGTTGCCCCCTCTGCCTAGGATTCTCCCCATCATTTTCCCTGCCAGTTCACTTCTGCTTAACCTTAAAACTGAACCTGACCCCATTTACCTCTTCCCTGACCAGAGCTTGTCACAGCTGGATCAGCTGTTACTCATAACCTTAGGCACACTTTTTTCATCAGACTCACCCCCATGGTACTGAATTGCTATTTTAGCTGAACTGGGAGCTCTGAGGAAGTAAGGTCCCTATCTGTCAACACTGTGTCCCCAGTATAGGTCTTAGCAGACCTGCGATAAATATTTGTTGAATAAATGAATAAAAGACGTATGTGTCCCTTAGTGTGAGCTCCTTGAGAGCAGGACTGGCTACACAGCTCCTGAGGTTTTGTTTTTTTAATTAAATTGAATTGAAGCATATTAAGAGAAGTTGGGAAATAAGACACACTCTCAGAGGATACTGCTTGAAAGACATACATATAAAAAAGTAGTTCTCTAGATAGGAGTGTGGAAGTGGAAGTCATTTCCGGCAAAAATGGAGGCTGAGGAGAGCCTGATATAGTCCAGAAACTGCTAGCCATTTAGCTGGAATTTATCATCTCTGAGGGACTGTGGCGTCAGAGAGAGGCTAAATCATTCTACATGTTCACTGACTGATTCAGTAAATGTTCATTGATACCTCTAACACACCTGGTGCTGTACCGAACCCTCAAGGTTGGAAGTGAACCAGACAACCTTTGCTCTTCAGGAGTTTGCGAATTATCTAGAAGGTACTTTTAGGGGAGTGGGGAGCCTTTGAGGAGTTTAATAAGGGATGGTGGGGTGACACGATCAGATGCATATTCTAGAACAGTGCTTCTCAAGTTATCTCTGAAGGACATTTTTCTTTTTAAATTTCCAACCCATCAGAGACTAACAGTGAAAAATGACCAGAAACGTTACAAGTCTGTTTCTTCGTGTTAGATTCAGCAGCCATGATTATTACAAAATTGTTGTTTCTAAATGCTAACTCACAGATTGTAAATTGCAAATTGTACTGGTTCACAGATTACCCATAAAGTACCACTGTTCAGAGATAAAAGTCTTGGTACAGGTGGAGGACTGAATGGAGACAGAGGTGGAGGTGAGGGGGTGGCTGTTTCTCTGATCCAAGCAAGTGGTTGTGTGGTCTGGACTGGGATATGGCAGTAGAGGAGATTCTGGAAGTATGAGCCACAGACTTAGGGGAGGGGAGGGGTCAAGGGCGAAGACTGGCATTACAGATGCATCCTAGGTTGCTGGCTTGAGCAACTTGCTTGGGTGATGTTCACACAGATCTGGACTAGAGGAGATTCGAGTGTGAGGGAGAGTGCTGGCTTCAGTGCTGAGCGTGTTAAGTTGAAGGTGTATGTGCAACCCCAGTACTCGTCTAAGGCAGCTAGAAATAAGGTTTGGCTTTGTAATCTTTCACAGAGAAACTTCCCTGGTTTAGTTTAGCACAGACTCATTCCTGGCGTCTCTGACAAACCCAGCTCAGAGTGGTGCTCTTTGTCCCTGAGTGGGGTCTGAGGGACAGGGGAGGAATATATATGTTGGGATTAGGATCCAGGTGGCTTTCTTTGGTAGAGCTTTGTGGCCTTGGCGAGCTCTGCTGGAGCCGCAAGTATCGCGGTAACCACTGGGTGGCAGGAGTGCTTCAGACAAGTGTTCCATGAACTAGGAGACCCTGGGCCTAATCCAAAATTGGCCTCTGGAATTCCGGGGAAGTGCTTACATGTGGGGCTCTCACCTTATTCATGAGGGGTAGAAGCAGACGTATTATGAATTGAGGTTCTGGAGCTGAAAGCATAGTGAAGTTGCTTCTGGAGTAAACCCAGAAGCAGGCAACCTGCCAGGGTCTCCAGTCAATCAGATAGGTTCTTTCCTCACTATGGAAACATCATCTCCAGGCTGCCTTTTGCATGGCTGCAGGTAGGTTGCTTTTGTCCAGACCAGAGACTAGCAACAGACAGGAGGGGCTGTGATCACAGGAGGCCTGGACCCACTGGACATGACATGATGTGGGCATGCCCTGCCCTGTCCATCTGTCCCAGTAGACTGTGCAGGTGCCTGTGTATTCAGAGCAGGAGTACCAGCTCTATCTTCATGATGATGCTTGGACTAAGGCAGAGACTGACCACCTCTTTGACCTCAGCCGCCGCTTTGACCTCCGTTTTGTTGTGATCCACGACCGGTACGATCACCAGCAATTCAAGGTGAGCTGTGCTGTGCGCTTGCATGTGTGCCGTGTTCTCCCATCTGCCCTGCCTGATAGGCCTACTGCCTTCACACCATCCCTTCCCTTCCCTGCGCCTCTGTGCATTCTTCCTCTCGTGTCTTTATCCTCAGAAGCGCTCTGTGGAGGACTTGAAGGAGCGGTACTACCACATCTGTGCCAAGCTGGCCAATGTGCGGGCTGTGCCAGGCACAGACCTCAAAATACCAGTGTTTGATGCTGGGCATGAGCGACGACGGAAGGAACAGCTGGAGCGCCTCTACAACCGGACCCCAGAGCAGGTCAGCCCCAAGCCCCACACACTCCTCCACACCCTGAAACACCATGCCCACTGCCATCATCCTCCCCCCACACCTCCACCTGAAGGTCCCGCCTCCCACTGGCTCCCCCGGTACCATGTGCCACCCCACACCTTCCTGCCTCTCACCCACCGCCATCTTTCTTGCTCGTGATAGCCCTATGTGACCCCTTACCTCTCTGATCCCCCTGACCGTCCCACACCCTCACCGCCGTCTGCCCTGCCGCCATGTGCTCTCACACTTCAGCCGCTCGCCCCCCCAGGTGGCTGAGGAAGAGTACCTGCTGCAGGAGCTGCGCAAGATCGAGGCCCGGAAGAAGGAGCGGGAGAAGCGTAGTCAGGACCTGCAGAAGCTGATAACAGCGGCAGACACCACTGCAGAGCAGCGGCGCACAGAGCGCAAGGCCCCCAAGAAGAAGCTACCCCAGAAAAAGGAGGCTGAGAAGCCGGTGTGGGACTGGGACAGCCCAACTCGGTGGAGGGCTCTGAACCCTCAGAGCTGACTGGGGGTGGCATGAACATGGGGCTCTCTCTCCCTGTGACACTTTGCTCTGTAACTCCTTTGCTTCCAGGCTGTTCCTGAGACCGCAGGCATCAAGTTCCCAGACTTCAAATCGGCAGGCGTCACGTTGCGGAGTCAGCGGGTATGTCAGTCGCTTTCTTCAACTTCTTTGAGCACTGGGCTCTCTGGCCCGAAGCAGTGGAAGGTGTGCCATGTGCTGTGGCTAGAGATGGCATGACTGGGATATCGGGGATGTGGCCAGGCTGAGGTCACGGTGTTCACTGTATCCGACTTACTGGCTATGTCCTTTCCTGCTCCAGAGCTTCCTCAAGGGTAATTTCTCTTCCAATTCCCCAGTACTTTTTTAGCTACCCTCCAGCCCCCTTCATCTTAAACCACTTGTGGGGGAGAGGGCTTAACTGCCTGGGTCATTGCAGATGAAGCTGCCAAGCTCTGTGGGACAAAAGAAGATCAAGGCCCTGGAACAGATGCTGTTGGAACTTGGTGTGGGTGAGTGTAGGGGTCGGGCCTACAGCATTTACTCACTTGAGGCTGTGGGTAAAGGTTGGTCAGGGGGAGGGCAGTTCCTGTCACCTGCCTGCCACCACACTTTGCCCCTCTGTCTTCTACCTGCCCACCTGCAGAACTGAGCCCGACGCCCACAGAGGAGCTGGTGCACATGTTTAATGAGCTGAGGAGTGACCTGGTGCTGCTCTATGAGCTCAAGCAAGCCTGCGCCAACTGCGAGTACGAGCTGCAGATGCTGCGGCACCGGCATGAGGCGCTGGCCCGGGCCGGCGTGCTTGGGGGTCCTACCACACCAGCACTGGGCCTGGGCCCAGTCCCAGCATCTGCTGAGCCAGCAGTACCCGAAGCTGGTCTTGGTTCTGACCCCAGCAAGGACACCATCATTGATGTGGTGGGCGCACCCCTTACGCCCAACTCGGTAAGTCTGAATAGCACAAGCTGGCCCTGCACTTGAGCACACGCACACGCGTGTACGCACAGACCCTACTCCCTCTAGTGCCGGCAACAGGAATTGTCACTGAGGGCTTCTGAGACCGAGGGTAGGAGTGGGTGGCCGGTGGACATCACCTTCCCTGAGAGAGTGAAACACACACATCAAGCCTGAGTCAGGACTTGGGGGCCACTGACCTCAACACCTTCTGTGTCTCCTCAGAGGAAGCGACGAGAATCAGCCTCCAGCTCCTCTTCTGTGAAGAAAGCCAAGAAGCCGTGAGAGGCCACCCAGGGTGTGGGGGACGCTGCTGTGTAAATAGAGCTGCTGAGTTGGACTGGGCTGCTGCCTTTTCTTTTTCACTTCCACTTCTGATGCCCCTGACTAGGAGGGGACTGGGGTTGGTCCCCACACCCACCCCACGGGGATGGCACTGGGCCTGCCTGCATTACGTCCTTAGCAGGCCTCTAGTAACTTAACCACCGCCCGTTCTGTCCCAACACCTATACTGGGTCTGCACTCCCTGCTTCACAGACTGTTGTGGCCTCAGATACCAGCAGCTTCGAACAGTCTTGTGCTCAGACTGTGGCCCTGTGCATATTCAGTGAGGGTCTCACAGGTGCTCCAGTGACCGCCAGCATACTGGTGACCTTTGCACAGAGCAGCCTGGAGCCTGCTCAACCCCCGATGGTGGCACCATGCCACCCACCCGGTCCACACACATCCAGGGCCTTGTTTCCCCGACTTTATTCAGTGGCACGTTCACAGCGGGGATGGGGATAGACACAAGGTGGGCCCTGATCTGTCCTGGAGCCCTGGGGGCACCACACACCATGCACTATGGATGAGAGGGGGCACAGGGGGGCTTGCTGGCCCCAGCAGAAGCCTGTGTACCTGGGAGGAGGCGGTGAGTGCCTGGGTCCCCCTAGCCCAGGCCCACAATGGAAGGGGCTAATACTGGGCTGAGGCTGAGGGATGGGGAGGTGGAGGGGGGGGCCACAAAGTGTCTACTCCAGAGGGGCCAAGTGGCCAAGCCTCTACCTAGGGCACAAACCCACAGGGCAGGCTGGGGGACACTCTGGACGTAGAGCTGTGCCACTCTCCCTCTTCCTCTCTGGTGAAGGAGAGGAGGGTTCTGGGCTGAGCCAAGCAGCTACCCTGTCCTGCCCCATCCTGTCCTCAGCCAATCAGAAGGGCTTCGATGTCTGCTTGAAGATGAAGCCTCGATATGCGAGTGTCTTCATGATGTTGGCAATGTTCTTGCAGTCATCTAAAGAAGGAAGAGAAGACATTTAGATGGGCCCGGGTCCTTCCCCTCTGCCTGTACGTGCTTGAACATGGGTGGCGGCAGGAAGCAGGGAGCCATAGGCTCTAGACAAGGTCCCGTTCCCTGGTGACAGCATCTCTAGCTTCAGGTTGGCCTGGGTGATGCTGGGCCGACAGAAAGCTGGGTCTCAATGCTTCTCAGTCCCATAATTCATGCTGGCAATTGGCCGGTGTGTCCCGCCCCAGCCCCAGCAGTGATGTATGGGCGCCGTCGCAGTAAGAAAAAGGCAGAGTAAATGTGTAATTTCTCCCTTGACGGCCCCCGGCCGCTGGGCGATCCTTCTTGTTGCCGCCGCGTGGGGACGGCCTGTCCGCCACACTCCGTCTTCCCGCCACCCGCCTTGATGTCTCCATTTCATTACTGTGCGACCATTCATCACACCCACGGCCAGGGTGACTTTGCCGGCACTTGCCTGTGTGTGGATGTGGACCAGGCTGTAATCACAGATGACAAGGCACAAGCCTTGGCACTTCCGGACCATGGCCCTGGGAAACACCTGCCTGAGGCTCCCAAGCTTGTGTGTGCCCAAGTTATCCCACCTGGGCATCTGCTCCCATACCGTCTCAGATAGTGGGGAGGATCCAGGGTGGTGGTCCCCTAATGGCCTGGCCTGCAGCCTCCTACTGGACACACCTGTGTACCTCAGTAGGTTAGAAGCAGTGCCGCTCAGGCTTTAGTCCTGTCTCTGACTGACTGACCTCAGGTAGATGTGTGCCTGCCAGCCCTGTCATGGCAGTTTCTCCAGTACTGGTTCCCATGAGAGGCCATGCTTAAAGCTGTCCCAGAACCCTGACACTGCGGGAACAGTGTCATGGCCCCAGGCCAGGCCTTATCCCACCAGCAGCGGCAGGCGCCCGTAGCTTGTGCCGCCATGCTCAGTGTCGGACAGAAATGGCCCAGTGCCTGTATTTTTTCTGTTCCGCTGCTAGAGCAGCCACTAACTCCCCAGCCCTTCACCTGCCTCTTCCACCACCCAGATGCTCCTGGGCCAAACCAGGGCCTTAACTGCTACCAGTTCTCCTGGGATCAATGGTGTGATACCATCCAAGTACTGTACATCGATGTCATAATCCACTGGGGGAGGGTAAGGTCAAGATGGGGTCAGAAAGCCTCAGCATCTATCAAGGACCAACCCATCTACCCTTGCCAAGACCTCAGACTAGGAAAGGGCGGTGGGAGCAGGAGACTCTGGACAGCCAGGCACCAGCTCTGTATGTCCTGCTTGGGGCAGACCAGTCACACAGGGTCCTGTCTCACAACTCAACAAAAATGTACCCCGGTGATGGGGGCATGGGGAGGTGACCCAGGACTCAGACACAGGGACCCCTGGTTCAATCAGGGTCTCAGGAAGTCATGCGGGCTGGTCTGAGGCAGAGCAGTGGGAAGACAGATGGGTGGGTAGTGGCGGCCACGGCAACTCCAGACGTGACCCATCCCTGTGGTTTATGGGCCGGACACAAGCCCCGCTCAGCTGAGGCCCTGTCATTTGTCTCCCTTAGTGTGTATGCCTGTGCTGTGGGGGTCGAGGTTGGAGGAAGGGGGCTGTGACAGTAGGAGCTAGGCAGCTGACAGGAAGGGGAATGGGGCAGGAGGAGCTGTGCAGGAGGGGTGGGGAGTGGAAGTGGGACAGCCAAGGCCCCGATGGAAGAACTCATGGGGGCTGTGATGACACCTTTGGAGGGCCTACAATAGGGCAATTTTCTTCCTAGTAAGTCTGGCCCTGTCAGGGCACCTCCAATCCTTCCTGTCTCCTGCACTCTGGGGACCATGGCCACTGTGCATATTAAGAATAAGTCCTCTCGTTATCTGCAATTACCCAGCGGCCACACACCTCATTTCTTCCAGCAGAAAAGAAAATTAGTTTTCTATTGACTTCATCTGGCTCCTCCCTCATTGCTGGACAAATCGCTCAATCTGCCTCCCCTGGCCCGAGTGCATGTGCCCGGCCTCTCCCATCAGGCCACCAGCCATTCAGTGGGCAAACTGTGACCTCCCACCTGTGCCTGTGCCTGAGCTGGGAGACAGTTGATGTGCCCAGTCTCTGTCCTTGACCTCACCCCACCCTGCACACTGGATGGCTTCATTCACACCCTGAACTTCAGCTTCTCCTGAAGATCAACATCTTCAGTCTCGGCCTCACTCCCAAACTCCCAACCACATATCCAAATAAAACACCCAGTAGTTCATTTTCTCCCCCAAGCATCTTCACTCAGTCTCCCCTGGGTACCCAGTGAATGACAATCCAAAATGCCCAAACAAAAAACCTGAGGCTGGACACCTTGCCCTCCCCCCAAGTCTAAAATCTTTCTCTCTAATCATTCATTTTTCTTTATTCAGGCATCTATATCCCCAGTCCAGACCTCATCATCTCTTGGTCTTACAACTATGTTTTTTTCCTGTCCCTCTAATTCATTCTTTGTAGCCAGTGATCCTTCTTTCATAAACCTTTTTAAGTCCCTTCAGTGGCTTCCTTTACCCTCAACTTCAAGTCTACACTCTGTCATAGGACATAAAGGCCATGTCTCTGTTAAAGGGATCTTTGTTATCTCTGGTCTCACCTCTGGCCATTTTACCCCTAATCCCCATACTCTAATTTCAAGGAACCTTTGTTTTCTGAAAATGATAGAATGGGGTTTGGAGTCAGACTTAACTTTGCTACTGGCTATGTGACCTGTAGCCAATGCTTACTTTTCTGGACTCCGGTTCCTCGGCAGGGTAATAATGGTGCTATCTCCATGTTATTATGAGGACCACACAAGATGATTGATGAACCACATGACCTGAAGCGAAAGCAAGCAAGCTGGCTTTCTGGGTGACCCGTGGCAAGCAAGTGCATACGGTATAATCTGTGGCACAGATGACACAGGGTCAGCACACCTGATGAAACCAATCGTCATTCACTCCACAAACTCTGACCGCTGAGCTGTTTACTGTGGAGTCTGCAGTCCAGCTTGCTGTAACTGGGCCACTACAATTAAGAGAGACCCAGACTGGGGATGTCACTGACTCTAGTCCACCTGGCAAGTCAATGGGACAGCAGTTAGGGGCTTCCAGTCTAGGCTCCTTCTCCAGCCTTTAAAACCTTGCTAAAAGTCACTGGAAACTACTGCTCAGTCTAGAAAGTCAGTGGCACAGTTAGAAAATGAGGAAACTGGGCAGAAGCAGCAGAGTCAGATCTGGTGCTTTTAACAGGCCCTAAGTTCAGAGAGAAACAGCAGCCAGCTGGGGAGAACATGGCCTCTCAGAGTCCTGGCTTAGCCCCACCTCTGGTGCCACTGAGTTCATGAGGTCAGCCTGAAGCTGTGCGTGTGTGTGCACGCACACGTGCACCTGTGTGGACATGCATGCATAATCTTGTGCCCACAAGGAAGGCCTCCGAGAGTAGGTCATCTTTACCTCTAACTTCTAGAAACTGGTTTGTTTTTATGTTCCTGCAGTGTCATCAACTTGTGACAGATGACCTTCTTGGGGCATCATATCTGTAATGTCAGAAAAATGATTGTATATTGCCAAGCCCACAATGGGAAGGGCGCAGCTGCACGAACCCTCAAGAGGTAGAATGAGCTTGTTGGCTGGGTCCACGGGTAGTCAGGTATCTGCTTGGCAAAGGGGCTGCTAGCAGAAGAGTGGCTCTGACTGCTGAGGACACCAACAAGAGCTCACACAGAGCAACCCTGTGGGGCCAGCATGCTCCCTCTGGCTGCACTTGTCTGAGTGGTAGAGGCAGGCCCAGACCAGGGACAGCCTCAGGGGCTAAGGGACCCCAGGAAACTCTTAGAGAGTCCTTTATTTGTGCACTGATCCGCTCTGAAAACATACACTGACACCTTCTACGTGTCAGGTACACAGGCCATGCTGGATCAGACGGTCGAGACAGACCTGTAAGTGGTGCTGTGTGAACAGTGCTATGAGAATAGGAGGTATAGAAAAGGCACCACCAATCCAAGATCAGGAAAGGGTTCCTGGGAAAGTAAGCAGAAGGTCGAGGGGCATGTGAGACAGCCTAGTCAGCAAGTTGGGCTGAAGTAGAAAGGTGTTCTCTGCAAGGAAACAGCAGAGGAACATTTCTGGAGGCACGCTCTCTAGAGTGTTCAAAAAAATGTAAGTTTAACACATGACGGGGCATGGAAAAGAATAAGAGGCAGAAGAGTGGCAAGAAATGAGGCTGGCAAGGTCGGCAGTGACTGACCAGAGGAAACGTGGAGGAGCTAAGACACTTAAGGTTTTACTATTCTGGACGTGATGGAGAGACACTAACACGTTTAAGGCCGGGTATGACAGGCCCAGATCTGTGTTTTTAGAATGATCATTGAGGGGTCAACCAAGAGATGCCAGTACACAGACTGTAATCTGGTCCAGGTCAGGAAGGGCGTTCGAGAGCTAGGCCAGGGTGGTGGAGATGCATCAGCGACATGTCGGTGAAGTGGCTGGATGAAGTGTTTAGGAAACAGAATGAACAAACCTTAATGAGGGAACCAGGAGGGCAGGGAGAAGACTCTAGGACCTTAGTGCCTCTCCTAACTCTTGTGGGACATCTAAATTTATCAGGCATTTCCTTCATGTCTTCTAGGCTTTCTATCTTGCTTAAGAAGATCTTGCATACAGTATTATTAGAAAGCAGTATTTACCTTTTTCGTATTTTTATTTTTCCGTGTTTAAACTTTTTAATCTGTCTGAAATTAGTTTTTGTATGATGGGAAGCATATCTAACCATTATTTCCCTAGTAGACACTGTGCTCCTTCCAGTAATTGAAGTGCCCACACTTTCCCCAACCCTTTGAAATGATACGTCTATCAAACACACAATTCCAATCCATGGGTCTGATGGAGCCAGCAAAGAGAATAAACATGAAATGACTGAAAAGGCAAAATGACTGGGGGACATCACGGCCAGCAGGGTGACACACTGTGGACCTTATGCTATGAGGCAGAGTGACCTAACGGAGGATTCAGATACAACCTAAGGCCCCTTGCCTAAATGTTCAACGTAGTAACGCATCTTACTAGGGATCTCCAAGAGCTGGTGAAGAAGGAGCCAGAGCCCATGGGCAGGGGGCCAGTGGAGATGGGTGGGAAGAACAGCACAAGGAGCAGGTTCCCTGCTAAGGAGAGAACAGGAACCCTGGGTCTGCTGACATTCTAGAACCTAGATTTATCATTGCATCTTTCTGGCTAGTGGTTCAATCCTGGGCCTGCTTAACACAGGACTGCCAGATTAAACACATCCCCACATGGGACCCACATGGGAGATACTTCACCCAAGAATTATTTGTTTATTTGAAAGTAAGGGTATCCAATCATTTTATTAGCTAAATCTGGCAACCCTATGCTGTGGGCCAGGATTTCAAACTACGGCTGGTTGCAGTTCAGGGTACAATAGCAAATGGAGCTCAGGGGGTGAATTTCTGACTGAATCAGCAGAGATCTTGCATAGCCTTAGATCCTGGGTTCAAGTTCAAGTCCCGCCACTTTCTAACTGCACGAACTTGAGCATGCTGTTGTATTTAACTCTTCTGTGTTTAGCTTCTTCTCTAAAATGAAAATAATGATAATGATAATAACTACTTCCCTTAAAGGTTGTTAAAAAGATGAAATGAATTTTTATTTGCGAAGTGTTTAAAACAGTGTCTGGGCTTGGTTGTTATTATTGCTGTCCAATAATAATACCCCGATGTCCCCCACCCTCCTCTTCCCTGTCCCAGATAGGGCCCACACAGTCCCCCAGGCTCCAGATGGGACCACCTTGGTCCACCTGACAGCATCCTCTGAAACAGACTCCTTGCGGACAGCTCCCTAGCCTTTCCCCCATACAGGGCTCTTTACAGCCTCAACTCCAAAGTGACCCCTTCTTTCAGCCCCTCCCGCAGCCCCCTCCACCCCACTGAGGTGCCTGGAGGTGCCACAGGGCTGATGGTGAAGGATGACGGTGGTTCCACAATAAGGGGAAAAGGCAATTTCATCTTGATTAGCAGGCGATTTCTCTCTCCGTAATAAGCGCGCTCCAAATAATTAGCGTGTTTTACGTAATAATGAAATTACAGAAATGCAGTCCACTTATTCAAACAACTCACCATTACCATATTTTTAAATATTAGACTTAATTAGAGTTTATCACTTCAGAGAAGTATGCGGACCGAAGATGTTTTTAAAAAAATCCTCATAAAGTGTTTATTAAGCGGTGGTAAAGCTGGGATAATGATGTGTTTGGAAATTAAGGCAATCAAACACTTACCGCCGCTCCTGGAGGCCGGGCATGGAAATGAGGCCATTACACGCCCATTACCCGCCAGCTCACAGCCACTTGGAGTGGGGGGGGCAGGGAGAGGTTGCGCCTGGCTGAGAGGGCATAGTGCCCGGAAACACCCGTGCCAACATCCCACCGCAGTCCGACCAGTAAGTGCAGCATCAAACCCCTTATGTCACTTACATCACATTTGGCCACCAGGAGTCCAACTCAAACTTGGCTGGACGGATGACTGGACTGGTCCCAAATACCAAAGAAGACACCCAAACTGACCCTGAGCCAGACTCCCAGGACCTGTCAACTCCACTCAAACCCCCATGCAGAGATGGGACAGCAGCCAGTGTGTGCAGCCAGAGAGGTCAGTGAGAGGAGGTAGAGGCTGAGGAAGCTGTAGGAGCTGAGGAAACCCCAGCAGGTGGCCACTCCCAATTCTTTGCCTCATAGGAAGGGGCAAAAGATCGGTGGGAACAGTCAGGAGTCAAGAGCAGAGGACCAGGGGTCAGGTACAGGGACATGCCTGGGCCAGACCTGGATCAAGGAGAGCTGGCAAACAGGGTGGCACGAGCGGGGCGGGTAGCTCCAGGTCCCATTTATCCCAGTGAATAACTAATTCCAGAATTTATAGTGCTGGGTTTTTGTTCTGTGGCCATTTATATCTGCGAGGGGAGGAAATGAAGAGGCAGCACGGATGCCACATCTTTCTGTGTTATTGCTTGTCTGCCATTTGCAAATCATTATTAATTGTGGGCCCTGGTGGCGGGCTGGGTGGGGGCCGGGCTGGGTACATCCACATAGCTCTTCATCAAGGACCCCAGCCGCTGCCCCAGAGAGCCAATTACCCCGCCCTGATTGGGATCAGATAAAGAGGGAATTTTTACAAATTAGGGAATAAATAGAATTTCCACACAGGGCGCGGGCAGGACCTGAGAGGCTGTAATGAAAAACCATCCGTCACCATCAGTGCGGCCTGGGCACGCAGCCCCAGCGCTCCCTCCCCTTGTGGGCCCACCCTGATGTTTGAGGGTCTGGGCGTACAGGTTTAAGGACACCCCGACCCCTTCAAATCCAGAAGCAGCGAAAGGAGTTTCCCAAAGGGGTACAGGTACAGCCCTGCGGGCTGAAGAGGCCTAGGCCCTAGCTCTGACACTCTCCCTAGTGTAGTCGCTCCCTGTCCCTGTCTGTCTGTCTGTCCCCCGGGTCCTGACAAGGAGGTGACTGAAGCAGTCCCGAGAAGGGCCAGAGTTGGGGCCCACAGGGCACAGACCGCATACAGCTATGGCGGCCCTAGGGCAGAGCCCCAGCCTGTGGACCACTCATTCCGGGCTCCTATTAGTGCTCCTCCCCTTGGATCATTAAATATGTATATCTTATTACACGCCTTGTTAGAGTATCGAGCTCTATTGACTGATGATAAATCCTGAGCCTCGTCCTGGCCATAAATTTATCTGCAGATGATGAAGACTCAATAATCTAGTCAGGCAGATAATATCATCGGGCCTTAAAAAAGACCATTACGTTATATGTCAGAATTAAAAGTGAAATACGCCGTAGGAACAGGGCGGCTGCTCTGGCCACTGCAGCGGGTGCCTGCCTCCCTCTCCGGTCAGGGCTCCATCCAGGTGGAAGAGACAAGAAGTCTCACCCTCCAGGCTCCTAGCTTCTGGATGCCGCGGCTAAAGTGCTAGAGGACAGCCAGGCAGCCCAAGGCCAAGTGGCAGGGACCTAGCCGGGGAGAGCCAAGGCGACGGGGAGGCTACTAACAACTGAGTGCACTCACCAGCCCTGGAAGTCACCTCTGTCCCATCCATGCCTCCACATCACCCTGTGGCCAGGGGTCTCCTGTGGAACTATTTTATGGGGGTGCGAGAGTGATTCCAAAGGGAAGGTGACAGGGCCCCTCCCCTTTTCTGTAATGGCCTGACCAATCAGGACAGGTTCTTTCCAAAATAAAGACACTGGATACAGAAAAGTGGGGCTACTTGCCTATGACCTGAACCCAGATCCTACTTGAAGCCTACTCGACACCTTTGCCCCAGCCTGTGCTCTCAATCCAGACCATGCTCCTCCTTTCCTGGACCTGCCTGTCACAGCCTCCACCTCTGTTGAGAAATATGCTGCCAGCCTCTTCATCCGCTGGTCATCTCTACTGTATCTCATTTCCACAGTCACACCTCCACCTTTCATATCCTCCAGAGCTCTTCCTTTGAAATACTAAAATTCAAATATCCCTAGTTTCTTACAATAATATACTTTTTCTTTCATCTTGCTGGGACCTTGAAACTGTTTATACCTTTACTTCCTCCATATGTATTACTGTTCCTATCTTTACTTTTCTCCTGGTTACCTTTGGTTGCTTATCAGTAGGCCTCCCCTGGCACCAAGTGGGCAGAGCTCATGTCTCCCTCACATGACCGGGGGAATCTCCTGTGGCCTGAGCCACTTGGGAGGGCCCTACTCCTCTTGTTAGTATTCGGGTAAGGTGTGGCCATATGTTCCGGCTACTGAGACACGAGGAGAAGGGTGCTGAAACCTTTGAGGAAAATGTCTTCACTCGTAAGGAGAAAACAATCCTTTACAGTCTGCTGGAAGCTTTCCCGTCTGCACATAACATCTGGGACTAAAGAAGTCATATTCCAACCTTGAGGAGAGTTAGGCTGTGAAGAACAAGCTGAAGATAAAAGAGCAGAAAAATGGAAAAAGCCTGAGTCCTCAACGACATTGCTGAGATGCTGAACTAACCAACCCTGGTAACACTTTACCTTCAAAGTCTCATGATGGGCTCAATCATCTTATTAGTTAAGATATTTTAAATCAGTGATCTCCTTTTAATAGCCGAAGTATCCTGACACTGGAGGTAAAAACAGCAAACAGACCCCATAACGTATACTTGGCCAAATGGAAAGGTAGGGCAAAGAGCAATGAGGACACTGTCCTGCAGGCTAGGAAGGTGGTAACCCTCGTTATGTGCTCATAAAACATTTCATCTTGCTGGAAACAATTATTTCCTGCTGTATCTCAGGACATGGTCCATGTTACTAAAAAGGCTAAGAGTCAAGTTTAGACAGGAACTCACATGAAAACAGAGAGGGAAGAAAGTACACTTCACTAAGAAAGGTGTTTTTGTCTGCAGCATGTAATCTAAGTTGACTAAAAGTCCTACAGCTCCACCAAGTCATCAGAGAATCAGGCTTCTTTGTGCCCTGCCCTTTTTGGCATGTTGCTTCCAACTTCCAGGTTATCGCATGGTTCCAAATGACTGCTGGAGTTTGAGCCATCACCTCTACATTTTAGGAAAGAGGAAGAAGGGAAAAGCAAGAAAAATTACTTTCCGCAGAGTTACTTCCAAGTATTGTTCCTGGAAGTCCCGCATGCCACTTTTCCTTTTTTCTCACTGGCCAGAACTACAAGACAACCCTATCTAGCTAAATAGGAAACTGAAAAAATGTGGTCGTTAACAGACTACACAGCAGTACCCCTAATATTCAGGGCTCCTATTAGTGAGGAAGGATAATGGCTGTTGGGTCTGAGTAACAGGTATACCTCACTTGGAGCTTGAATTCCTTGGTCCATCGTTTCAATCATTTCTTGCCAATAATCTCAATTCTCTTGCTTCCTTGTCTTTCTATCACCTTTACCTGGAAAAACCCAAACTCTGCCTTCTCTATGACTGCATCTGGGATATGTTGATTAGAGAAAATCACAACCATAGAGACTCATGCCACTTATAAAAATCATAGCTATCAGAAGCTCAACTCAGTGTATAAAACTGCCCAATCGTCTATGTTCCCGATCAGTGTGCCCTTTCTCCCTAGTGACGACTGCAAATTTCCTCTGCTTTCCACAAATATCAAATTTCTCCACTCCAGTCATCATTCCTGACCCTCTTATAATTTTGTTTCTTACTTCACAAGAAAACAGAAGCCACTCTCCAACAACTGTACCAGTCCTCTCCTCTCATCCTACTACAAGAGGGGATCCAGCATCCTGATGCCACTTCTAAGGCTCATCCCCCCACTCCACCTGGGTTCTAGAGTCTGACCCTTCTGCCTTGTCAGGGGCCTTACATTACAAGTAATCCCCTATCTCTCTGACAGAACTTGAATTTTTTCTTCTGCACTAGTTCCTTCATATAAGCATGTAAATATAATAAATATCTCCTCTTTTACAAATAACCTCCTTAAACTCCCCTTTCCATTTGGCTACTATGTAATCACTTCTCCTTTCAGGCAAACTTCAGAGTTGTTAACACTCACAGTCTCATTTCCTCATCCCCTACCCTGTAATCTGACTTCTTCTACCACACTTTACCAACTGCTTTCTCTAATGATCCTTCTGACTTCACAGAGGGGAAAGCCAATGGGAGGTTTTCAGGACCCAGTGGATTAATGCCTTGAAACTCTCTTCCCTTGGCTTCAGTCACACCACCTTCTGTTTTCATCCAACCTGCCTCCAAGCTCCACGGTTAAGTTCAGGGATCTCCCCGGGGTTTCTTTCTTGAGTCCCATCTTTCCCCTCCTCCTGCTGGATCTCAAAGTTTGGGCTCTCTTGCCTCTGGGCTTTGCCACAAACTCTTCTGTCTGCCTGGAAAACTCCTCTCCACTGCTCAGGACGGTCTCACCTCTTTCCTAAAGGATCTAGGCTTGCTATCATTTCCTGGGTTGCCTTACCTGGGTCCCTACATTTGCATTAGGAACCACTTCTATGTGTTACCATAGCACTCAATGCTCCCCCATTCTGATGTCACCCCTTGCTCGACCACCCGCTGAAGCACAAAATGTTACTTACAAAGAGGCCCTCAGTAAATGTGCATTAAGTGGAAGAAAAGAATTACAAGGAAAGAAAAAGTGAAGTGGGGTGGGAACATAATCACAGGCAAACCTCTTCCACTCTGGACATCTACTACTGAAGCCTAGACATGCCTACACCTTGAAAATCAATCAAAGTCCTGTCCTCAACCTCCAAAGTGCTAAGCGGGTTCGGTCCCTTTTCCCACTCCACTCCTTAGTATCTTGGTCTCCCCAACGCTTTATGCCAGGAGGCTGGCCGGGACCTGAGCTCAAAGTCTTGCCAGCCTGTTCTGCAAACCAAGGCAGCTGGAGGCGGTAGTAGTGGTGCTGGGCTCCCCAGTCCCAGCCCATGATGCTCTGGAGAAGGGCCCAGCTAAGCCTAGGGGCTGTGTGAGGGGGGCTGCCCTCCCTAAGCCCTGTCCCACCTGGTAAATATTTCATCCTCAAGCTGCTCAGCTAATCCCTATTAATTTCAATACTGCCGCCTTGCCTGGCTCAGCTCCCAATGCATTATTTATCCCCTTTGTTTGTTTGTCGCTAACAGGTGGGCCCCAGCGGAGGCGCTGACTGGGGACAAGCCCACTCCATCACAGTGTGGCTGTGAATAAATCATGAGGACTAATGGGAACCACCTCAGCTCCAGGCACTTCCCTAGCTACCTCCCCCTGTCCTGGCACCCAGGGGCGGGCCAGGGCAATGGCAACACCATTAAACTCAATTCAAAACAATCCCCTTTATTTACGATCTGCCTACATGAGTCAGACACTTATGCTTTGGGTAGACAAGTTGAACAAAACAGGCAGAAGTTCCTGCCTTCAGGTAACTTACAATCTAGCAGGGGGGAAGTATTAATTGACTTATTTTTTAATTACACCATGACTGAATATACAAAGGGGGGCATGCAGGCTATGAAGGAGTACAAGGGGAGGGGACCTGATCAGGTCTAAGAGTCAGGGAAGGCTCCCTTGAGGAAACAAACTTTGAGCTGTGCTCTGAAGGATGAACAAGAATTAACTAGGCCAAGGCGGGTGGGGAGAGGGGCTCTCAAAGACTATAAAGCCACATGAGAAGGCCCTGAGGTGAGAGAGGGCAAGGTGGTTTCAGGAAAAGGGGAAGAGCATTGCGCTGGAGTCCAGGGAGGGCGAAGGGGCAGAAGGGTCAGTCTGGAGATTTCCTCTCCCTAAAGGACTGGGATTGTCCTGGTGGGTTACATACAGTCATCCTGAACACTCCCATATAAACAGACACAACGACGTCCCTGCTGACTTGGCGATGTTGGATTTCTTGCTTTTATGGTTTCCTAGCCGTGGTCATGATCACTGCCCCTCCACATACAGATCAGGAAACTCAGGTGAATGCTTGTTTGGGGGCCCATGTGGGCCTCTGAAGCACCCCAAGGCTTCGGTGTGCCCCTGGCAGGCCAGGCCTGGATCTGGCCCACTGGCCCCAGGAGTCACAAGGATGCAGCACACGGCTCCAAACGCCGACCCGTCTCAGCTACAAGTGCTCACATCAACTTCCAGGTGGAATTTCTTTCATCTCTGAACCTCTAGGCCTGACCTGTGCAGCCAGAAGACTTCAGCAAACATCTGAATGAATGACTCTAAGTGGATGCCCCAGTATATCCACAAAGATCTTTCTACCAGACAGTCCCTCAAAACTTTTCAAGAGATGCAGACAGACAAATGAACTAGCACATGCTCAGGACTTCACAGTACTTTCAAATGTAGGGTTGTGTTCATCCTCATAGTAAGCTTGAGAGGTACGGGTCATTATCAACCCCCTTTTCAAGAGGAATAACAGAGGTCCAGGATGGTGGTGACTGATCCAGGGCCACCCCACCTGGAAGTGATACACTTTAACGAGAGTGAGGTCAGCCTGGCTGAAGGCTGCTGGCTCCAGCACATCCTTAATACGCTCCTTCTGTGGGCACTTCCCCAGGGATTACCTGGCTCTCCAAAGCGACCCTAAAAGGCACCTGGTTTATGAATTGAGTGCAGCTCTGCTAGGGCAGAGGCCTCATTGTGCACATGGTCAGGGTTTGTAATTCTAGTCAAAGTGGCCACTTTGAAAATCCATATGTCTCCAGGCTCCCCGTACATCACGGTGTCAAGTCCTGGAGCAGAGGCATCCATCAGCACTCCCTACGCTCTGGTCTGTGTGCCCACACACCCGATCTCACCCATGGGCCTGTTCTTGGCTCCCAGCTGCTCTGACAACACCAGCCGTCGGTGTGAAGCCCCAGCGAGCCTACCTGCTGGCCCAGCCTTGCCCTGGCTCTCAGACTAGTCTGGTTGCCTGGCCCACTCCTACCCCAAAACCTCCTCTGCCCGACTGTCTGTGCTCTCAGAGCCGGGCAGCCAGCACGGAGGCAGCTTCGATAGCTCGCTAACGTGCTGCCCATGCTGTTCTTAAAAATTTATGACTGTGCAACATGAAAAATCCGGCTGAGGAGCCGTCATTAGCAGCGCTGCCTCCCTCCCCCACCGGAGCCACCCTCGTAAATTGAGATTTATGGCTGCGGCAGGCGGGGCGGGGGCGTGTGCAGGCGGTGAGGATGTTGTGGGGGAGACAGGGAGAGACCGATGAGACAGCAGTGGGGCCAGGGGCTCCCCCCTGCGGCAGCTCCAGTTTATCACAGTCTGCAGCAGCACGAGTGAGGTCTGGCCCGGGGTGCCCGTACAGCACCTGCTGGATTTCGCTGAGCTGTGGGCCTGGCCGGGGAGGGGACTAGTCTATGCCAATCACTGGCTCCTCTAGGGGGAGACCCTGATTCTCAGGTCCAGGTGCCAAGCATAGGCCTCTGGTTGGATGACATGGTGGAGGGTGGAAGGTTAGACCTAGGGAGGAAGCTTCATCCTTCCTGAGGTGACAAGGCCTGGGCCCCCAGAGTCAGCGTTTCCAACCAGAAGCATCTAGCATCAGAGAGCTGAAGGGGAGGCAGGGAGGGAGGGAAGGTGTCTAGGAGCGGTCCCTTTTCCATGTCTTTCTCTGCTAAGAGGACCTCAAGGCTGGGTGCAGGTTCTGAACCCTGTCACATAGCCTCCCCCTACAGAGGCCAGGCTGGGGCTGACAGAGGAGGAGGTGATCCCGCAAGGCTGCCCTCCCTCTCTGCGGGCCCTTCCTATTACCTCCCCTCCGCCTTCTCCCCTGCTCACTTAGCCCTGTCAGCCAGGCCATTATGAAATTGGGGTTTCATTTACAGACTAATTAAACATTACAGCTTGTTCACAATTACAACGCGGGGATGAGGGAGTAACTAATTACGGAAGAAATGAGCTAACATTTATCTCTGCTCCCACCCTCCCTCTCCCCACTGCCCCCCCCCCTCCCCAATCTAGCTTCTTCCTACTCTCTGGTCAGTACCAGCTCTTGAGGTTTATTTTCCAGGATGGGGGACTGAAAGGCCTGGTAGCCACCCAGCCTGGATACAAGATCTGACCGCTGGTTCCCAGCTGCTCTGGGGAGAGGCTTAGTGCCTTGGGCCCTGCAGCAGGAGACAGTCAGGGCTTTTGTGCAAGACCTGTGGGTGACTGAAGTACCGGATCCTGTGTTGGTATGTGTGGCTATGACATCTGGGGCTGGGGGATGAGGGAACACTGATTTTGTATGGGCTGCGGGGTTCTATGTATGTTTATCTTATGGGGCAAGGTTTTGGTGTGACTAGCTGCAGATGACTATTTGTGTGACGGTAAATGAGCTTGAATGAACCACACCCTCATCCCACAACCCTAGGACGGAATATAAAAGAACTAAAAGGCTACAGGAGGTGATGGTCAAAGCAGGCCCGGGATGTGGCCCTGGCAGCTCCAGCCGAAATCCCCACTGGGGACTTCACTCTTGCCTCAGAACAAGAGAGCAGCCAGGGTTACCCTACCCTGGGGCTCAGCTAATCCCTGCCCTCTGGCTGGCCTTGGCCTCTGGCCAGATGACCCTCCTGGGGCCCAAGGAGCCTCTTGAGAGCCTGGGGTGTCCCCTGTGGACAGGAGTCCTAGGGTCTGGCTGGCCTGCCACAGAGTTTAATAATAGTAACTGTGAGTGTAAGTGTTTCCATCCTTCCTGCCTTTGGGCAGAAGAAGAAAGGAAAGAGGAGGGAGAGGAGGGAGTGGAGGGAGCGGGCTGAAGGGAGGCTTTGAGGCCTCAGAACTCACATCAAACGGCCGGATCTGGGCCTAATTGTCTGACCCCTGCCCCTGCCTTCAATCAGCTCAGCAGCTCCCCACCCGCCCCTCGCCTAACTAGCAGCCATGTTCTCCTCATTAGGCCAAGCTACCCTTGCACACGTGTCCCCGGACATGTCCTTGGCACTCCCTGCTCCCAACCCTGCCTGATGGGGGGGTATGGTGGGGACCCAGCTTGGGAGGGGGCCCTGGAACAGCTGTACCCTCTGTCATCACAGCTGGCTGGCTTGAGCTGCATCAGCCCCTCTGCTTGAGCTGAGACCTGGATGCCACATGCTGTGACATATCCCTTGGCGGGTTGAGCCACTGGGTGCGTTCTGTCCTCTGCATGTCCTCTTTGCTACAGCCCAGTTGTCTCAGACACAGGGCTCCTGAGAGCGGGACGTGTTTGAATCCTGCCCCTTTCAGTCTAGTTCAGCCTGGCAGGGCGTCTGGTCTGGGTCAGGGTCTGTGCTCAAAAGGCTAGGCGCTAAGTGAGCTTCTCTGCCTACTGAATGAGGATGGCGCCCATCACTGGATTCAGGTGTGGAGATGTATGAGCATCTGGGGTTGGCCCCGCCGTGAAGCAGGGAGCTCTGACCCTCGCGAGATGGTGGTTTACACCCTGGCTCTCACTTCCTTGCAATGCAACCTTGAGTGAATGACAATGCTCCTGAGCTGCAGCTTCCTCACATACAGCCGCTCTGACAGCTGGGAGTTCACTGGGATATGGAAGACAGTCCTTTGTGTCACATCTGGTCCTCAGCCAGTGTTGCAGAAGGACACTGGTGCTGATGGGGGATTCAGCCCAAACAAGTTCCTCTCTCCACCAGCCAAAAGCCCCACTCTGCCTAAGTGGGGTCTATGCCCTGCTTAATAGTGTAAAGGGCGGAGGGGCTGTAAGGACGGGTCCAGAGCCCTGTAGAAGAGGAAGAGTGGCTCCAGCTCCAGCTAATACCAGGGACAGGTGCACTTACGCTGGAGTCTAAACATGGGGGCAGCAGTGTCACACTGCAGTGTCAGGTGGGAGAGGCAGGGGTCTGTGTAGAGGGCTATCGGGCAGCACTAGGTCAGAGGAGGTAGGTCAACAGGGCTGGTCCATGAGATATGAATCCTCCCTCTTGAGGGCTGTGGCCTGGGAGAAGGGATGCTGGGAACCCTGCTTGAGTGAAGGCCATCTGTGCTGGTCGACGTAGTGTTTGGGGTGGGGGAGGGGCCGTGACATTGTCTCTCACCTTAAACCAGTGCTAATGACTTGCAAATATTGATGAAAACGCAAACTACAGAGATTCTGTTTTTCGGGGAGTGAAGGTGGGGAGAGGGGATAAGGAGGAAAATAAACTGAAATGAAGTCCGGTTATCTCCCATCTGTGGCTGCTCCTAATCCCCCAGCCCAAAGGAATCCAATGCAGCCCCTTATCTGCCCTGTCAATCACTCCATCACCGCCCAGTGCTCGGTGCGCACTGCACGCTCTCACACGCACTCAAGCACAGGCTCACACATACACATGCACACGCACGCACGCACACACTTACTCCACGACTCTTGCTCCAACACTCCAGCCCACCCCCAAGCCATTACTCCTCAGAGTAGGAGCAGCCAGCACGCAGGTCCTGCCAGATGGATGCAATTTGCATAATATCAGCAGTGGAGGCTGCAAGATCACTAGGGGTCAGGGCGCTGACATCCCCGCACAGTCTATCTGCAAGTGCTAATTTGGCCGGCATTGATCTGTCTTTCTGATTTCTTTGTCATTTATGTCTACGATGGTTTGACAGGAGATACAGAGAGAGACAAGGGGAGGCCAGGCCAGGCCCCGGGCTAGGAAGGTAGGGAAACAAAGATTACATTTCTCAGTGCATCACACACACAGAACACAGACATACAAACACCAGGCCCTTCCTCCACCCAGCCACCAGGCCACTCAGCCATCGCTCTGATTTTCCATCTGTGGTTGCTACTGAAGACAATCCCTCAGATGTCCCTGGGCTCCGAGGGTGCCCACTCAGGGAGGAAGGGGTGTGCGCCTCTCTCCCAGGGCACCACCCAGGCAGGACAGCGGAAACGCTGTGGAAGCCCGGAGAGTTATTCCTTCTCAAGGCCATCCAGCTCCCCGGAGGACGAACTACACAGAGCTGGGCTAGGGAGGGTGACAGGGCTGGAGAAGCACAAATTTCAGCTATCTCTGCCCCTGCACCCCTCAACTTCTCTCCTCCAGCTCAGTCAGTGGCTGAAGCAGGAGCCAGGAGGCAAGACACCTCTTACTTCTCTAGGACAAGCAGGGAAAAGGCTCTCAGGTCTGCAGGGGCCTCATAGGAATACGTCACCACCCTCTGGTCAGCTGAAGTCCAGATACTGGGCTCTTGCTGATTGTGAAGCCCTCTAACTGCGTTACAAAGTCCTAGATCATAGCAGATATAAATGCTTCCCACCAAACCCTCAGCCAGAGTTCCCACATTCTTTCCTGTGTGAGGAAACAGGGCTCACCATGGGGACAGGAGCACTGCCAAGAAAGGGGGCATCATGGGGAAAGGGAGCGAGCTGGAGAAGATCACAACTCCAGGAAGGAAAGGCCCACTGCAGAGAAGGGGACACGCTCACTCTGTCATCGAAGGCAGAGGGGCTCGAGTCTTCCCAGGGAGGAAGCCCCTCCCGCAGCCACAGTGGCTCTCTCTGGGCACTACCTCCTTTTCTTTGCCCATGGTAGCAGGAACAGGGTGATCAGAAGGAACTTCCTGCTGGGCAAGAGGGGGGCTGGCGTTTGGTGTCTGCTAATCCTGGGCCTGAGGTTTTCAGAGGAGCCCAGGCAACTTCAAGGAGGGGAAGGCAAAGCTGTACTATAGATGAGCTCATTAGCCAGCACCCCACCCCCCCAAGAGGAGGAGGGCAGGCGGCCCAGGGAGCGTGGCGGCAGAGGCGGCAGAGAAAAGGCTGTCACTGTCCTTTCTTCCTTTTGGTACAAGCGTCTCACTGAGCCAACGATTCTCCTGCAGTGACACCTCTCACGGGCACTAATGAGATCCGTGTCACAAAGCTAATGTGCTCTGACTGGACTCTTGATAGACACCCCACTCCTTCGGGGAGACCACAGGCCAGAACTGCCCTCCTGGGGCCAGGCCCCCACCCTCCACCTGTCAGTCCAGCTCTCCTGCTGAACCGGGCTGGGCCACAAGCTCCTGAGAGTCCAATGGTGTTTGGCTATCCCAACTTACTATGTGCAGCAGATGGACCCTTCTCAGTCTCCAGGCCCCCGGGCTAAGCGACCAGGATAGGACCACCCAGCCAGGTATCCGAGAAGGTTCCAGTTATTCTCCTAGCCAGCTGAAAGCAGCAGTCTGCGGGGCCTTCAAGTGCCAACAACAGGTGAGAGTTTATTGACATTTCCTGTGTAGATTTCCAGAAAGAAACAAGGGAAGGAGGTCTGGTCTTACCCTTAGAGGTCAAGTGTGTGAGGCCAGATCATTTCCTTGAACACAGTGTAATCAGGGCCCAAGGGGGCATTCTGTACACTCACATTGGAAGGGCTGGGCAAGAGTCCCAGAGGAGGTGGCTCCTGCAAGGTAGGCAGGGTTTTCCTGGACCAAGAGGTGGAGAGCAAACTGAAACCAGAGTAAGAATTGTCAGGGTCAAAGGCGGTCACTAGTTGCAGGTACTGGCTCTGAGGGTGTTGGCAGCCAGGGTGGAGGGGTGTCAGTACCTCCTTTCCTTTCTTCCTCACTTGTGCTATGGAAGCTTTGTCAAGGCCTGTATGTTTCACCTGACCTTGAGGGAAATGAAGAAAGTGAACTTGTTTTCTTCATCATCACTTCTATCAGTGGAGTGAGGTGGAGTGAAGCTCGACACCAAAGTGGTGCTTTCCAGTTCAGCAGTGGTAAGAACACAGGCTTTGCTCTCAGTGGACCTGGGTTTGAATCCTGGCTCCTGAATTGAACTGGCTGTGAGTCCTCAGAGAAGGCACTTCACTGAGCCTCAGGGTCCTCATTTATAAAACAGGAATGATGGTGCCTACCTTAACACTGGTTTGAAAATTAGCTAATAAAAAAATGACCCCAAATAATGTGAACCTTTGCTGAAACGAAAGAAGGAACACAACACTCCACAGTCCCCTGTGGAGGCCTACCTCAGACCCATAGGCCCAACCCAAGGACACAGTCCCTCCTCACTCACATGCTACTCCAGACCACCCTGCTCACCAGGCCCCAGGGCCACAGCCACTCTCCCAGGGGCAAGCTGATTAAGAAGCCATGCTGACAGCCTCCAACACCCACTTTTAGCCCACACCCTCAATGCCTCCATCTCTGAACCTAACTCACGCTCCCTCAGTCTTCAGGGCCAAGTCATCATCCCATCTTGACAGTTCTACTTGTGAGTTCTGTGGAGGCAAGGCACCGTGTCTGCCATCTCTACCAATACACACATCACAGTTCCTGACACACAGTAGGTAAATGCTCACTCAATGGGTCTCCTGCCCCCACTCCCATGGCCACTGCGGGCTTTCAATAACTGTCACCTCCTGTGTACATTACCGCACCTTCCCTATGGCCTCCCCTTGTGCAGAGCCTCCTCACTCGTCCTCCCTGTACAAACTCAGGCTGCTAACTGAAGTCCAACTCTGAACAGATCACTTCTGCCCAAATATTCCCACAGCTTCCTCTCAAACAGCTCCGCAGTGTGCATCTATCCCAGCAGGCCCTCTCCCCTCCTGCAGCGGTGTCTCTCTGCCACACCTGCACTGGCCCAACCCTTCCACACATACCTTAGGAAGAGGTTAGGAGCTCCCTCTCATGCCTAGGGTCATCAGTGATTTGCAAACAAAGCCACAGCCCCCATAGAATTGTGGGAGAACCCAGGAGATCCTGGAGACAGCTGAGCTGTGGGGGCTGCAGCACCCTTGCCCAGCATCCCCAATGCCGCCTCACCCCCACTGAGATACATACCACTCCCCACTCCACGCTGGCAGCTCCTCACGCAGTTAATTAGCACCATGTCACCGAGGACCAGCCTGAGTGGCCAGTGACAGGAGCTGACCCCTGACCCCAGGGCTGGGAAACAGTCCACATCAAACTCTTACAGCGCGACCCTTTTAGCACGCACAGTAACTCGGGGCACCGCCAGCTGAAGCTCATTAAAGCTGTCTCTTTGGTGCGAGGACCATTAACCTCACTGCTCAAAACCCACCTCCCCTCCCTGCCTCTCTCAGCCCAATTAATGCCCTGTATTCTCCCTCTCTTCCAAACACCCTCACCCACACCTCAGAGCCACCAGGAGCTGGCAGGGCAGCCCTCTTCATTCAAAGAAAAAGATTAAGTGCCAGGAGCGGGGTTCCATGAGCACCCACTGTGTGCCAGGCTCTGCGTAAGTCCTTTACACGGGTCACTTCACTGACCCTTCCAACAGCCGAGAGGCATAGCACTGTCCCTGTCTAAGGTCACAGAGATCTGGGTGGTAAGGGCCAGAAATGTCTCTGTCTCCAAAGCCTTTATTCCTCCATCACTCATAGTCCTGGGGCTGTCCCTGGGGTCTATGGAAACACCATCTCCTCTGAAGAAGGGGATCCCTCCGAAGTCCAAACCCGGAGTCAACATGGAAAACACACAAAGGAAGCATCGCTGAGTCCCAGGAGGCAGCAGAGAGTGGGAACAAGGAAGCTCTTCCTCTCACAGACACGCCCTGAGACAGAGCGACAGAGAAGGGACCCAGCTCAAGGCTGGTCTCTTTCACCAGCCAGACTCAGTTACTGGCCACGACTCCTCACCTGGACCAATGACATCTTCTCACTGGTGCTGGTTCCCAGTTCACTTGCCACTTCCCTCATTAGTTCAGCCACTGGCGCGCTCAGCACTTGCTGAGCAACTCCCAAGAGCTGGTTTGCACATCACAAATCATCTTGCCCCAAAACTCCCGAACTGTATCTCTGCTCACGTCATTCCCTCATTCATAAACTCCCATGACTCCTCAAAACGTCAGGGGAAAAAGCCACACTCCTTAACTTGGCATTCAAAGCCTACTTATTCCTCTCTTTCCTAGTTGTTCCTTAACCCAATGTGCCGCTCTGGTCAAGGGACACCACCTGAAGACATCCAAATTTGTTGTCTCAACATGCAAGAATTTCTCATGGCCTCGGGCTTTTGTTACACACATTTGCCCCTAAGTAGGAAACTTTTCCCCACTTTTCCACCCAGAAAATGCCTATTCATCCTTCGAGGATCTCCTGGCTCAAGTGTCCTCATCTCTGGAAAACTTCCTGCAGACCTCCTAGGTGCACCACCTTGCTGGATCTGGGTCTCTCTTGGTTGTATGGAATGAATCCTCTGGGAGGGAACAGCAGTATCTGTGGGGTACCGCCAATTCCCCAGGCCCTTTGACCACTTCCTCCTTCCCCCTGGTCCTGAGGAGAATCCTGTGGTGTCCCAACAAGAATGATATGTGGCGTCCATAAGATGTAAATGAAGAGGCAGAGGCCACCTTGGCAACTGAGGCTACTAGAAACATCCCTTGGGACAGTCAGATGTTTCTATCATGACCCTTGGTACCCTGGCTGGCAAGCACCCTGTTCAGTCTCTGTTTGAGCTCCCAGCTCCCAGGAGGTGGGCTCCTTGAGAACGGGCACTTCTGTTCAGCATAGGTTGACCATATGCACTGTTTTAAACAGGACAATTCCATTTTCTGCTGTTTTTTTTTTTTTTTTGCTACGTCAATTTTGTCCCATTTTTCAATAAGCCAGCGTCATCTTCAA
This sequence comes from Solenodon paradoxus, assembly GCA_004363575.1. NCBI lineage: Eukaryota > Metazoa > Chordata > Mammalia > Eulipotyphla > Solenodontidae > Solenodon > Solenodon paradoxus. The sequence continues at coordinate 98,785 of RJWH01003329.1, read as the reverse complement.
CATAGAGCCAAAGAGGCAGTTGAGTTGTCCCACGCCCAGTTGTTGAGGGGCCCAAAAGCAGCTGCCACTTTTGCCCCGTGTTAAAGACGGCCCGTGCTGGACTGACTGTGGTGGGCCACGGCTGCTACTGCTGCTCCCGCCCCTATGAGGGAACAGGAGCTGCTTCTTCCCCACCCTGCAGCTGTTTCTTCAAAAGGAGTAGAACACCACAGCTTGGTCAAGCCCCAGGTAAGTACTATGGGGGTTATCTCTGGCACGATGAGGATTTCCGGGCATTTCTGGCACTGGGATGGTTAAAGCAGCATGTGTTTTAGGCAGGACATTTAGAGCGGGGCTTATAGGGGCGCCAAGTTTGGTTTTCACCTAAGGTGCCAAAATTTCTTGCACCGGTACTGGCCATTTGTATGAAGTCCTGCTGGACCCACACATTGTTACTATGCAATTGCCAACTGGCATCACGTAATACTTACTTGTTGCTGGCCTGGCTGCTCTGTTCCTACTTGGATTGCTCCACCTCCTTCCCTGCTCTTAGCCACCAGCGCATAACCCCATCCCATTTCTGCCATCCCAATGTACCATGTTTGACTCAAGGAAATATAGTCAGCCTAATTCAGTATGCCTGACGCCCACTAAGCACCAGTGATATCACCAGCGCAAAGGATGAGGGGCTAATCTGTAGCAGGAGACTGGGTCCTTCTGGTGTGCATCTCACCAGTATCCTCTCACCACTCCCGATACCTCTCCAACAGAACACAGATTATGATATCGTCATCATGCTACCCAGAATACTCCTGCTCCTCTCCAGCTGAACAAAGCCTATGCCTGTCAAATATTCAGCTTGAAAGCATTTGTATGCACACGTGTGCACACACACACAAAATAAGATACACAGAAACCAACAGACACATTTTCTGATGGATACACACACAAGCTGAGGGTTGTTTCCATGTACAGACAAGTGACTTCAGGAAAATGTATACAGATATATTGTTGCTCACATATCCTTCAAACGTATATACCTATATGGACATGTATATTCTAGGACACACAGAGACACACAGCTGAAGGTTTCAGATACACACAGACACACACACAGACATATACCCATACTGCTATACCAGAAGCTAGCTAGCAAAGTCTCCAAAGCCCAGAACCACAGCCAGTCCAGCCCCTCTCAAGCAGGAATCCTCTTGAGGGTGCAACCCCCCCCCCCCCAGTACCCCAAGTGGCCCCTCCCAACCTAGGCATCGCTCAATGGAAGCTGTTGCTCCTGCGGGGGAGTCAATACCCTGTGGACGGAGCCATCGGTCAGAAGGACCCCAACTAATTAAAAGCTGGTGAGGTTTAAATAATTCATCTCCTTAACTCCCATTGATCGCCCAGTTTAGTGGCCACAGACTTGAAACAATATTAAACAGCCTCTTCAAGCTCCACGGGGGTGGGGGTAAGATGACATGTACCCACCGCCCCTATGAAGACATTACCCACTAGGGATGCATGATGGGCTGGGGGGTGGGGCAGGTTCCTTGGTCAGAATCCAAGACCACTGTGACACACCCAAAGGCCAGATCCCAGCCCCCTCCTAAATATTCTAAGATATCTTTCTCAATGGTCGGTTCTCCCCACTTCCTTGTACCCCCTCCCCCCAGCTTGGAGAACGCCCTGTTAAGAGCACTGAATGAGCCACAGAACCCCTCTGTGTGCCTGGGACTGGGGCATGCGGACAGGGGACTGACCGAGATGCCAGGGGGATGGATATGTGGAGAGACTGACCAATGCCGCTGTGGGGCCGGCCTATGTGTTGCAGGCTGAGGCCCTTGTTCATGTCTAGAAGTCCATTCTTGGGCCAGCAGCCCATGGCGAAGCTGTAAGCCTGAAAGACAAGAGGCAAGAGTGGTTAACAGAGGCCCTGACCCTGGAACCAACCCCACTCACCTGCCAACCCCACCCCTCAAATCTTCCCACTACATCATTTCATAGGAGTCCCCTCACTGGGTTCCCTTTCCACTAGGCCCCCTATTTAGAAAACCCCCTCTCCGGGGCTCCCTTTCTCCTGGGCTTCTCTCCATCAGAGACCCCCAAGTCCTCAGTGGTGCCCCCTGTCAAGCTCCTCTCTAGAGAGCTCCCATGTGCTAAGACCCTCTTGGTCAGGACCCCTCCTCTAATCAGGGTACTCCCTTCATTATGCCCCCTTCTTAGAATCCCCCCTCTCCAGAGTTCCCAGCACTCTGCTGGCTCCCTCCCCACAGTATTACTGGTCACAAGGGCTGGTGTTAGGAAGGACCCCGGAGATCAATGTATCCAAACTTTACAGACAAGAAACCTAAAGCCAAAGAGGGCCAACCACCTGCCTGCAGTCAAGTTGCTTTCAACCAGGAAGCTGAGTGCCACATGAGCTCAACTGAAGAGGGGTGTGACAGGAGGGGGGAGGGAAGGAGGGGGGGGAGAGGGGGAGAGAGAGAGACAGAGAGAGGTTGGGGGAGCAGATCTCTACTGAAGGTCAAGTGCTCACTTATGCATATTCAAAGCAGCCACTCATCGATCTGTACTTAATTGTTTTCCTGGGGTTGGAGAAGGAAGTGCTGGGGGCATCGATCTGCTGGGCCCCCAGCATCCCATAGCCTCTATCCCCTACATGCACCACCTGGTTGCCACCAACCAACTACATGGGGAGGTAGGGAGGCACAGCAGGCCAGGGATGAATCATTTCTTACAGTGCCTTACAGGAGCCAAGGATCCAATGTCACAACTGAGAAACTGAGGCCCAGCAAGAAGAGACTTAAGAAGGGTTGAAGCACTACTAAGTGGACCAACAGGGACTTAATTTCTGCTTGACCTGCTAACAAAGCCCCAGGCTCCAACCAGAGGGCTCTATAGTGCTAGCTGACCATACATATCCCCTCACCTTAGGAGTCCCCAAGCCCCAGGCTGTCCTCCTGATGGCCAGAACAGTGTGGGGGGACAGTGTTCAGCAGGCATGAAGCTTGGGTGAGTTCTCAGAAGCTGGATGGTAAAACTACAGTGAATGCCAGCCATGGTCAGCCAGACTACAGTGCCCCACCTGTCACTGGGCCCAGGAGGTCCTTATCCCATTACAGACTCCTCCACAGGGTTCAGCAATGGCTCAGAAACAAAAAATAGGAGGAGGCTGGATGCAGTCTGAGGCAAGGGCCTTGCCCTTCCTACCAAGTTGAGAACACGAGCGGCTGGGGGCCCTGCACTTCCACCTTCGCGCCCTCCAGAGCCATCTTCCTTGGCCACCAAGGTACCAGCTACAGTCAACTTCCCAGCCAACCCTCCCACCCTTTCCTGGACCACAGCTGTACCCACAAATCAGGAGCTGAGTGTGAGGCTCAAGGACAGGGAAGAGGACGCTGGCTGCGAGCCAGGGCAGAGGTAGGGACGCCATGCACCCGTGGGCGGTGCGCAGCTGGAAGGGCTGCTGAGCGTGGCTGGGGCCACGGCTGGAGCGCAGCGGGCCAGAGAGCAGCGGCGGACAGCTTTCAAGTACTTTAAAATCACTTACAAAGGCCGGATTAAACGATCAGAAATTCCATTTAATAGGACAAATAAAGAAATAACAATCTACTCTATCAGCCTGGAGAAGGCGAGCTGGATGGTTTTTTTTACTCCTCTAAAAAGGAAAAAAGGAAGGAAGGGGAAAAAAAGAAGGATAATGTGTGTTTACTCAAGCAAAGAAAAAAATATTTAAGTGATGTCGGGGAGAAGATTGCAGTAACTAGTGAAGAATAACATCGTCTACTTTGCTGTCAAATCACACCCGAATTTCAGTAATAGATTCTCGGCTGACACTCAATTCAATTCGAAGGTGATCCTGCTTTATCCCAGCCCATCAAATATTAAACACTTGCATTAGCAGGTGCTGCCGCTTCCCGGCTTAAAGCGGCGGGCGGGCGGGCGGTGGCAGGGCTGGTGAGACCCCTCTGCTCTGCTGGTGCGCAGGGACAGGGCAGCTCAACGTTATCTGCACGTCACCCCGAGTCTTATCGCGGTTAAGCGCGAAGACCACTTCAGATAAACGCTCCATGCTCGCCCCGACGCGTCACCATGATTAGACTATTATCATCATTATGACTCCCTAAGATCTTCCCCAGACTGGGACATGTGTGAGGGGTGGAGGGCAGCAGAGCCCCGGAGGGCCAGGCTGGGCCTTGGCTGGACCGTGGCAGGCCAGAACCCACGGCAGGAGAGCAGAGGTCCCGCCTGACAGATGCCTTTCAGGAAGGGCAGTCTAGCTTGTCAGAGCGAGGGTGAGATGAATTGGCGTCTCCACCGCGGCCGCGGGAGTCATGCCGCACAGTTTCATATTCCCAGATAAGGCGTGATAACCAATTGCTGCCGTGACATGGCCTCATCCAGCACTTCCTCAAGGGGGCACGGGCGGGGGGTGGGGTGGGGGTGGCGTGTGCGCATGGGTCTGCCAAGCTCCTAATAAGAGGGATTTAATTTTTACAAATGCTGCTTCCAGCGGGGCCTTCACATACCAGCCAAAGTCCAAAATGATATTAAAAACGGTTAATTAAAACTGCTCTCCTTCAGCCTGGGCTCTTCCCCTGCTGCCCCTGCTGAGAACCCTGGCATGTTTCCCCCAGGTCCTGCCACACACCCCTACAGAGCTGAACCTGTACATGTCACCACCAGGCCACACCACCAAAAGCTCTCCTCATCCCTTGCCATACAGGGTAACCCTCAGGCACCAGGGGCCACAGAGCCACCCAGAGAGCCCAGGTTCCTACAGTAATCTGTATCCTACAGATGTGTCGTCTAGATCATCACGCTGCAAGCACGTGCCCACCACCCATGCACTCCCTTCAAGAGCCCTCCCCTCATCATCCCCTCCCTCCACACACACCACTGAGTGTACAGACTCACACAGGCACCAAACACTCCTCTAGTTACTCAGCCCCTCCCTTCCATTCCCAACCCCTTCCAGATGCCCTCCCCGAGAGATTCCACCCCTCTATGATCTCAGCGGAGACTTCCTAGGAGGCCGGTTCAGGGCAAGGTGATGTGGGCTGTATCAGGGATTCTGGCCAAATAGTCAGGACTGAGACCCAGACAGTCACCGGAGGATCAGGGAGTTATCCCCTGAGGGTGGCCCACCAGCATGCTGAAGACAGAGAAGCCAAACCCCTGGGGTGGGAAGCAGATAGGAAGGCTTCCTGGAAGAAGCGGTACTGAAAGGCAGGGGGGGGGGTGTGATCATATCTGAGCAGAAGACACACAAGGACAAAGGAGAATGGCAGAAGCTAGCTTGCTTAGAGCATAAGCAAGGACTTGGGTGTGTCTAGGGCAGTCGCCGTGGACGGAAGGAGGCATATCTTGCCCAGCTGTGGGTAACAGCAGCGCTGCTTCAGTCAAAGGGTCCTGTAAGTTATCATCCACCCCATTTCTCCCACCTGCTTCCTCATTCCTTTCCTGTCTCCTGACAGCCTGCAGTGTAAGGACCCAGAAGGTTCTGACCTTGATTGCTGTGGGGAAGGAGTGTTTTAAGAGCTCTCACCAAGTCTGTGCCTGAGCGCTTTGCCAGGCTGGTTCCAAATTCTCTGGGCGCTACTTCTCCAGCTGCACCTCTCCCACTACTCACTACTGGGGCTACTTGCCCAGTGGCAGTTCTGGTCAGAGGGTGGAGCAGGCGAAGGATGACTGAGGAGCCGAGTCCTCTGCAAGGCAGGTGGAGCTGGGGTGCGAGGTGCGGGGTCTTCCGAACCACCTCATCCCAGCCCAGTGCAGGCAGCATGCACACTTCCCTTCCCCTGGGCTGCTGTAATTTCCATGCGCAGGGAAGCAGGTGCCGAGCTGTTCCCGGCTGGCTCTTCCCTCTCGCGGCTCTGCCCGCCTTGGCTGCTGCCCCATTAGCTTAGTGGCCAGCCATCTGCGACGGGCCTGCCGTGCAGCCCTGCTGTAGGCGCGGCGGGTGGCCCCCTGTGTAACAGGGAGCTTTGCCATTAGCGCCTTTAATATTCTGACACCTCAGCACAGCCTGCTATTACATGCAAACGCTGATCGCCCTGTGAAATTACATTGCTGGGCCCGCGAAATGGAATCGTGTATAATCAGCCTCCTCCATGCACTGTCAGTCCCATCACAAACACGGCGCCCGGCGGCTTACGGGGGCTTAGCAGCTGCGACAAGTGTATTGGGTTTAATAGATGAAGTAGCCCTCATCGCAGCAGCATCAGATCCTTCAAAGAGGAAAGAAGAGGCACTGACAGCTGGCAGGGTGTCTGCCCACCCATTCGGTACTTCCGAGGGCCCTGAGAGTGGGTGGACAAGTGTGAACAGGGCTGTGGTCAAGGTTAGAATTCGGCTCAGATGGCAAATGGAAGCACAAACTGCCCTGTAACTTCCAGAAAACCTGTGCTTCTAACTAGCTCTCACAAGGTGGGCAGGAGCAAGCCTTTCACTAGACCCCTGGGTGACTTGCTCCCCTGGAGGTCTAAGGAGGAGAGGCCATTTCCCAAGACAAGGGATCAAATCAAGTCACCATAGACACCCAACAGACAAAGTTGGAAAGATGATACTCTAGAGAATGGAGGACAGTCTGAGAGAGATACAACTCTTTCCCAACCTTCTAACTGGTCAACATTTCTCTACCCAGCAGCCCAGACCTCACAGAAAGAAAGTGTGTTCAGTTTCAAGGAGTCAGAAAAGTCAGGATTTGGTCCCAGCTCTGTCAGTTACTGGCACTAAAACTCAGAATATCAGCTCTTGCTGGGCCTCAGTCTCCTGTACAATAAAATGGGATGACAGCTTTTCCCCAGGTACACCCGAGGTCACTGAGGAACACCCACCTCCAACTATTCTGGAGTGCCACCACCCAAATGCACATTGCGTTTGAGAATGCTACTCCCCTCTCCCTTTTCTGGGTTTGGGCTGACACCAACTATGGTAGATTGCATTTTCCAGGGACAGCTGTGAAACTATCTCCCATCTCACATGCTCTTCTCACAGTGTGACTTTGAGACACCTATCATCGAAAAGAGAAGTTTATGTCCCCTCTCTTTAAAACAGTGGACTTCTGTGACTAGTGCAAGTAAATGAGTAACGCGGAAGTAACAATACATCCCTTTAAGGCCTTCGAGGTGGCAGCTTCCTCACAACTGGCTGGAATACTTGCCCTGGAGCGCCCTGAGCAGTCCTGCAGGCAGGCAGGCTGACCTGAGGACCCAAGTGGTGAGCAAGCCCAAGTTGTCCCAGGAAGCCCTCTGACTAGGCGAAGAGAGGCACAGCCAGCTCCCAGCTGCTCCAGCAGCGCTCTGTGCCAGCTCCAGTCGCTGACTGCAATGCATGGGAACTGGAGCCAGGACTAAGCCCTCCGAATTCCTGACTCACAGAAACCATAGAGATAATTGCATAATGACCGTTGTTTTAAGTCAGTAAGTTTGGGGGATTATAGTTTAGTTATAGTTTCAGTTAGCAGCAATACTAACTAGAAAAATAATAACTACGTGTTCAGCCAATACCTTCAACTTCCTGGTTCTTAGTGCTTTTAAACCAGTCTCTCTCTCCCTCTGGGAATTTATTCCAAATCATCAGCACTCTTGGTAACTTCAGTATCTACAGGAGAAGCCATCTATGAATGCTCTCTTTCCATTTCTCTACTCCTTATGTGCTAATGACCTTCTCCCCTACCCATTTCAGTCATCTGTCCCTAAGGCCACACCCGGGGCTTTCCCTCTGAAATCTGCCCCATACCCACCACCCACCACCAGGTTTGGGTCTCAAACCCAGGTCCCTGGCTGTCTCAACCACCCTATCCACTGGGTGCACCCCCTCTGAAGTCTTAGTGACAGATTCCACTCTGACCCCAGTGACCTGTTCTTCCCGCTCTTGTACCCTCTTCTCCCTCTGCTGCTTTGGCCCCCAGCTTGTCTATCCTATCTGGCATTGATCTTTTTTTCTACTGAGTCAGTACCCCTTGACTGTATTACTCATTCTCCTATTTTCAACTCCCCTGACTACTTATCCAGGTTTTTCTCTGAAAAGTCCCAACCATGACTCCATTCTCCACAAGTGAAGTTGACCTAAGCACTGCAGCGGGGGAAAAATCACTCTTATGTATAGACAGGGGCCACGACAGATCCACGACCACAGTCTTAGCGGTCCTCAAAGTTCTTTAACAATGCTATCCTAACTCCCCTCCCACTTTTACAAAGATATTCAAAGCTTTCAACTGCATGTTCTGCAGTATTGATGCGTCTATGTCCTTCCCACCCACTCCTTCTAACAGAAGACACACCTCGATTCTTGTCTAAGGCCAATCACGTCCTTGTGCTTTTGGGCTTAACCTTTTCTACCTCCTTAGGCTCTGTTATATCAAGTATCTCCTTTCTTTCTAAATCTTTAACCGCCCTTTCTGTGCTGGCTTCTTTCCATCAGCCTTTAATAGGAAGGAATCATCTTTAACTTCTCCACGTCTAGGTTTTCTTTTTGTAAAATGGGGGTAATAATAGTTCCTTTCTCACAGAGGATTAAATGAGTTATTTCGTGTAAAGTGCTTAAAATAGTATCTGGTGCTTTTAAAGTTACATGAGTATTAGATTTTTTTTTTTTTTTTTTTGAGGAAGGAGAAACATTTCTTTTATTTAGCTGTTCATCTTGGTTGTTCCTCAGATGGTTATTTTTAAAGTCTCCATTTCCTCCATTCCCCCATCGACTACTGTCTGTTCTGTTAACTTTTCAAGGCTGTCTCCACTCACCTCCGCTATCATCCCCCAAACCCCTCAGCTCCTGCAGGCTGGCTTCCAGCGCTATCAAGCCACTTCAGCCAACAATCCTCACTCTGCTGCCCACTCCTCTGGACAGTTCAAGGTTCCTGTTGCCTTCATCCCTCAGCAGCCTGCTTCATCTGTGAAACATTTCTGATTTGGTTTTTTCAACACTGTCCTTTTGAGTTTTCCTATCTCTCTGCTATTTTCTTCACAATCTCTTCTGCATCTGGTCTTCCTATGCATGTGCTCATGTTCTCTCTCTCTCTCTCTCTTGCTCTGTTTATGTCTACATTCTACTACTTTCCCTGTGTGATTTCGTCAACCCCACTGTCTTTGATCTCTCCAAGTGCCAGTTGGTATTTCTTGCCACTACTTGAGTGTCAAATCTATATATCCTATTGCCCAGCTGGCATCTCCACCTGGATTTTACTCAGGCACTTCATATTTGATATGTTTAAAAACAAAACCCATGTCAGCATCTCCTCTTCGAAGTGCTCCTTCTCTTCGGTTCCCAATCCCAGTAAAAGTCATTACCATTGACCTGTTCTACCAAAAATGTGGGGTTCAACTAGCTGGTCTATCTTTGCCAACTCTACACAGCCTTGCCCAGCCACGTCTCCAATTAGAGGAAGGAATCTACCTCGGCTCAATCCCAGGGAGAAAGATCCTTCACCTGGGGTCTCAGCTATTTAGATTTTAGAAGTTGGCCCTTTGGGAGTTTTGGGTTGTTTTTTTTAAAAAGGGGAAGGCAGGCAGGCAGAAAGAAGCAAAGAGGAGAAAGAAGCATTCTATTTAGTTGTTCGTTTTTTTAGCTGTGCCCACCTGCCCGCTCCCCTCCCCTATCCCAAACTGTGAAAAGGGGCCCCTGGGTTGTACGTGGACTACTCCTCAGGCACAGGCTTATTAACACCTGGGCCACCAGGGCACGCTGAATTTGACCCTTTGGTGGGAGCATGCCACACTACTTCCAGCTGACATTGGGCTCAGAGATTCTCCCTAAGTGCAAAAAATTAAAAAGTTAAAAAACTGCCCAGTCAAGTCCTAGGATTGCTGTTTCATACCTCCGAGAATTTTCCTGAGTGCTTCCTCCAGCCCACCTACAATGCCCTCTACTTCCTCCTGCTTAGTGTCCTAGTGAACACATACTCCTCTTCCAACACTCAACAGTCCCCTCCTTTTATCAAGTCTCTCCTGACTCTCCCTTCTTTAACCTACCCATCCTTTAAACAGCCCCTACAACATCAGATCTGTTTACAAATCAGTACCCCCTGATGCTGGGAGATACCTTAAGGGCAGGGGCTATATCTTGGTTTCTCTGAGTGTTCTCCATTGCAGGAAGGAAAAAAAGACCTATCTTTGGTTATAACTCTGCCAATAGGCAAGTCCTGATTTTCAGTTACTTCTGCTGATCCCATCGAATCTCTTTCAGGAACTGCGCTTGCCCAACAGAACAGCTAAGCCTCCAAGAGCCGCTCCTAGAACTTAGGCCTCAGCTGCCCCTGTTAGGAAAAGGTGAGACTGTTCCTGTCCCCCTTTGCCTTTTCTGATCTACCTGACCTCGTGGCTAACCCCCATCCATTCCTCAGGCCCAGCAGAAGCATGGCCAGCACAGTGATATCAGCTAAAGGATGGACACTGTCTTCAGGTGACATAAACCCACCCTTTCCACCCTCAGCTGGTTATTTTGAGTTCGCAGTGCTTCCTGGCTCCCAACACACTGCAGAGGTCCCAGATGTGCTGCTGACTGTCCATCGACAGAACTGCAGTGGGATAATACTATCTCTGTGTACTTAACATTCCTGCTCGTTGCCGACAGTGGGCCAACTGCGGGCCGACTGCCTCTAGTGCGCTGGGCCACACCACAGCAAGGGCAGGGCCTGTGCTGCAGGTCCAGGGTCCACATACTCAGAGGACAGATGCCGGTTCAGTTTTATTTTTAAGGAACTTGAATCTATTTGCAAGTGGAGAAAACTCCCTCATGACCCCAGAACTTTTGCTGTCTTGCTGAGTCAAAGGGGACTTGGGGACACTGAGGTTTTGGAGTAAGAACCAGGTAAGGGCCCTTCAGCACCCATGGATGAAGCCTGGCCAGCTTGGAGTCTGCATGCACTGCACAGACAGCGGCCCAGAGTGAGCTCTATATTGTGAGTTTTCTTTGTTTTCATTACAGTTTCCTCTCCCATTGCTTCTTTTTAGCCAGCCCTTTCCTCCCCGGGGTGTTGGGGATTGAATGAAACACCACCCCCGGCTCCAATAAGTGTATTTCAATTACATCTGTCACTGCATAACGATATAATGATATATCATGTGATATTAAATCCATGGTAATCATATCAGGGATTTTTTTTAATCGTGAACTAATCGCATTATTACATCTCTATAATTAACAACAGGAGGTATGGAAATTCAGTTAAGGCAGAAGGCTCAATGTACTCCCCCCACTCCACCCCCACCCTAGCTCCCCCAGATTAGGACCAGATTAGGAGATGGGGACTGCAGGGCACTAGCATGACAGGCCAAAGCCCCCACCTCCCAGCGTCCCAGCCTTGGGTAGAGTCTTCAGCATCCAGGGCTGGCAGAGATAGACCAGGGTTCTGTCTGTCTTGTGGACACCCTGGAAAGAGCCTGGGGTAGAGGTCACACAGAGAGGCCCAGGCATAAGACTGGCTAGGCCTTCCAGCCCTCCTAACATTACTGTACCAAATCATTTCCATGGGGAGAGTACTACCTTTCATATGCACTAGTGAGGCTCCGAGAACTGCTTACAAGGCAAAGGCAAGTTCCTGCCTCCTAGGTCACACACCGGCTACTGCTACATAGATTGATTGCCCTTCTGACTTGGCCCTTTGTGGTAGCAGCTCCTAACCTGACCAAGTTCAACAGTTGTGATATCTCTGCCTCTTGGCCCTATCATTCCTGAACTCAACAAACCCAATTCTTCCTGGTCTTTCCTCTCCACTTCTCTCTCTCTCAGATCTAGGCCTTCATATCACATGGCAAGTAGGTTTTTTTTTTTTATAACTACTAGAGTCTTCTCTCTATTTCCCCCAAATGGACCAAGTTCTTATGTCCTCCTACCCAAGCCGTTATAGAGAGGGGAAAGGCTTGGGAATGCAGCTTGAACTATGTCAAATGACCCCGTCTCTCCTACCCCTTCCTGATACTGAGCTGTTAGGGCTAATCCTCGCAGGGGTATCAGAACCAGTCTGCAAAGCAGAATTCTGTGTTTCAAGTCCAAGGCTTTGAACTTGGCATGTAACTAGTCCTCAGTGAGGGGCAGGCATTTTGCTAAGTTTGACTCTCAGAAGTTGGACAGGCCTGAAGATAAAAGAGAAAAACCGTGTCCTTTTTCCTAATAAAAAGGAGACACTAATAGCAGTCAGCACTTAGGCAAAGCACTTTAAGTTTCTAAAGAGCCTTCCAAATTAAAATATAATCTTCCATCAAGCATGTGACAGCAACCCCCCCACGCCACACACACACATGAAGCCATGTGCAGGCTCGCACACAGCACAGCACCTTCGTTCTGTCTCCCCAGAGAAATGATAAGGGTGTTCAGACCTCCCAGACCTCCCTCCCTCTACACTGGCTTTGTTCATGGAACACAAACTTACTGAGTAACTATCAGGCGTCAAGTGCTGTGCTGGGTACCGGAAACAGATCAAGTCCACCTGGCCACTGCTTTCCAGGGAACTACCAAGCTAAAGAAAGACTTGTAAATGCGCATGTAAACTCACATGCAGAGAGCGGCCGGATTCTGCAAGAAAAGCCCTGAGGGAGAAACCCTAACCAGGCCTGGAGGGAGACCACGGAGAAAAGGACAAGGTGGACATCCAAAGTGGGCTGCCTAGGAAAAGTGGACTCCAAGACAAGACAAGTCAAGTTCTAAGAAAGCATGAGTGGGGCAAGAAACTGTGAAAGCAGGTATGATGACCCAGAAAGGAAACAAAAGCCTTTAGAGGCAGATGAGGTCCTTGTTTTCTTGGATGTTTGAGGGAGAAAAGGAGGACTGAGAGATTGGAAGACGGCATACTAGAGCCTCCAGGGCTAAGGCCCGAAGAGCATCCTCTGCAAGGCATGTCCAACAGCTTGACCCCAGTACTGCCATTTGTCACCTGCACCTTCACTCTAACTGGATGTGACACAATGGGAAAAGTGCAGGCTGTAGAATCGCACTGACCCAAACATTTAGTGAGATCCTATTATATGCCAGGCCACATGCACACAAATAGTAACACAAACAAACACAGTACTGTCCTCAGGGAGCTTACAGTCTACAGGAGAAAAGAGATGTTAAATAAATACCACATGAGCAGCTGAATTCATTCAGCAAAGAGTCACACATTCACTGAAGGCCTGTCAGACCTTGGCAACTCAACCAGATCACATATAGACTTTGACCTCAAGGAATTCACCATCCATTGCAGGGAAAGAGACATGGACACATTCCCTACAGTAGAGGGTGATTAGAGAGAAGTGCATAGAGATGTGAAGGAGGAAAGTGCTCGGGCTAGAATGAGGTGTGCTGCCCCTTGGTCCTCTCCTCCCACACAGCAGCAGCTGGCAGACGACTGGAACAGCACTTCCCACACAGCCTGCAGACTGGGCTGGAGGCAGGTATGTGAAGAGGAGGACCCTGAGCCAAGGCTCCTGCGAACGGCCTGGAGATCAAGCAGCAATGAACCTAGATCTGTTTCCTCTTGGAATAATGAGGAACTTAATTACTTGTGGACACTTCCTAATCAGAAGTTCACCAGACCTGAGGCTCTTCACCCTCCAATTAGAGTCCAGCTTATTTCTACCCCCACATCTGTGCTTATGCTATTTACCTGCCTGCAACATTGGTCTTCTCCCATCCTCTCCAAATCCTACCTGCCAGGACACCACCTTCAGGAAGCCTTTCATGATTTCTCAACCACCCTTGCTCATGGCCCTCCCTGACCGCCATCATTCGTATCACAGTTCTCCTAAGAGCACTGTGCTTAGTTACATATTACATAAGATCTGCTACCCTTATTTGATTGATCTAGAAACTGCCATACACTCTCTGATCCCTGAAACCCATTTCAGGGACAGGAAAGAAGCTCTACTCTCACAGGCCCTAGAAAGAGGCAGAAGTCTAGGTCTCTACTCCTTCTGTCCACAGTCCTTTGAGAACTCGACAGGCCTCCACTTGAAAAGGGTGCTAAAAGCAATGATGTCTCCAAGTGCGATGGGAGATATTTGTGTCTGCTTTACCCTTGGCTTTTTGCTCCGGTTCAGGTAGGAGTGGGGTGGGCTGGCTGGCAGATCTGAGAGCGTGGCACGCCCCAGCGGGCAGGGCGCACAGCGCGGAGGAAGGCGCGAGTCAGTCTGGAGTGCTCCCCATTTATCAAGCTCACGCAGGCCGCCAGCCGAGCGAGTCTTTCTATCATTACACCTCTCAAAATCCGATTCATACCACTAATCCTGCCTTCATTCTCCCAGATTAATAACATCTCTTTCAACCTTCACAGTGTGATAAATAGACAAAGAGAGAACAAAAGGAGAGACAGAAGAGAGAGAAAGAGCTGGAGCAAGTCCCCATAATAGAGAGAGCCGAGAAAGAAGAGAGGGAAAAAAGGAGCGCGAGCGAGAGCAGGAGCAGCCAGAGACTAGGGCTACCTTAGAGAGCCGGGGAGAGCCCGCTATGCGCTCCGCTCTGTCCGAAGAGAAAGAAAGGCTCGTTAACAGCTCCTTCCTGCCTGTGCTTTTGTTCAAATTCTTTTCTTCCCTTCCCATCCTGCTTTAGGTCAAATTCCAGTGAAAATGAGTCTCCTGGCTTCCCTGTCTCCTTCCAGCCTCCCTGCCAGGGCCAGGGAACCAGCCCCTCCTCTGGCAGTAGGGCTGGATCTTGACACAAGACACAGCTAGAGATGCTTTTAGCAAGGGTGGAGCAAGTGGGTCTGAAGTTTCCCCAGAGCTGTTCCCTGGGCTGGAAAGCCTGCTCCCTTGGCCGCTCTTTAGGAAGGAAGGATGGGGGAGGCCCAGAGAGGGAGGGCTTGAGTCGATCTCCTGAGGCTAGGTCCTGCACATCTTTCTAACCTAAGGCTTTTCCAGAATTCAGACACTCATCTGGGCTCTGGAAGGCAACAGCGTGTACACCGCCCAGTAGTGACTATCTTCCTCATTCCACTGGGAGTGTCTTCTGAGTTTTCTATTCCAAGGTTCAAGCTACCCATGGCACTTTCTTCTTTCTCCACTTGGCCCAAAAGAGTACTAAAAGACTCAGCCAGACACAGCTCTGGCCTGACTTTGGATTGCAAAGTATTCCTAGGCAGCTGCAAGCCTGGCTGGGAGCAGAAGCGGCAGCACTCCACACCAGGACGCCTGTGGCCCTGTGCACCACCCCCTGACAATCCACCAGTCAGGGGCAGCACCAAGTCTCCCTCCCCTACACCAGCCCGCAGCATGCCCGCTTGATGGCTGGGGTGGAGGAGGGCGGCTCACGTAATTGTACCAAAGGAAGCCCTGACTGCCCAATCCAACCTAGCATGAGGCGCCTTCCAAGAAAGTCAGGGCTTCTCCAAGGACAGTCTAGTGAGGGACGGGAAGGACCTTAAACAGGCCCTCGGTGGAAAGCTGATGGCCTGGTGGGCTGTTTAGAGGCAAGTCCCATGTAGGGACTATTTGCAGACACTTGCCAGATCCTTTCCTCTACAAAGCCTCCTCCTGTCCCCAAACACAGCCGTCTTTTTGTGAGCAGAATGGCTGCTGTCTACTCCCACCCTTCACTCCTGGGGACCCATCACTTCCAATCCCAGTTCTAGGTTTGCCTACTTATTGTTTCTACTTGGGGAAATAACTTGAACATTCAGAGGAAAGGAGACTTCGTAAGTTCAAATAAAAGAGCAAAGTGGATAGAGGCAGTCCTTAGGATCGTATCCCGTTCACAAAATTCTAGAAGTTCTGTTAACCTTGCCTCAGCCCCATATCAAGATTTTCCAATTATTCATCTGCTCTACCAGGCCTTTAGGATCAGACATCTGCAATTAGGGTGGGTGGAAGAACGACAATGACTGACATTTGCTCACAGGCCCAGGTGACCCCAGGATATGGAGAACTGAAGAGGGAGGGCAAGAAGGAGAGAGAATGACAGTGGCAGTGAAGGAGAATAGTCCTCCCCACAACCAACTTAATCCACTGGTGCCGGGGCCTTCACAGCAGGTTGGGTACAGCTGGCCACCTACGTCCACATTGCCTCTGAGCCCCGAGACATAGTGATGCTCCAGAAGCATGAACCCTGGTCTTTCCTTCCCTAAGAGCCTGTGTTGCTGGCAGATAAGAGACAGTTAACCAGAGTCCTACAAAGACAGACAGCCAGTAGGTCTAACCAGCTGGTTCTAAACTTGCTCTAACCAGCTTCCACACTCTGAACTCTCAGGCAACTCCCTGAACAGCTCCCCTGAGGTCTCAGGAAGGTGTTCAGCCATTGTAGGCCCACCTCCTGATGAAAGAACAGTGCCCAGCTCAGTGAAGACACGGTACAGCAGTCCTTCTATCTTCTGCTTTTATTGCCAATTCATCCCCAGTATGCACCTGGTGCCTCTGCCCAAGGTAAGCCTCCATCAGGTCATCCAACTCTGAGGTATGGACCCTGACCTTTCAGGGAGCTTGGCCGCTTTTGTGGAGAACAGTAATCCAGATCCCAGGAAGGAATCGGTCTGGGGATCAGACAGAGTAGTCAGTCAGACACCACAGGGTCTCTGGCAGGTCAAGAAGCCAGACCTGAGTGGTGCTGTTTCACCAAAACCAGACTCGGAACGCTCACTCCCTGAGTACCTGGTTCTTGAGCCCACTCCTCCAGGCAGCCGGCAGCAAAGAGCAGGGAAGAAGTTGGGTCCTAATGCGTAAAAAGCTCCAGCAAAGCAAAATCATTTACTCTTCGTTGAGACTGCTCAGCAGAGCTAATAAATCTTGCATGAGCAGGGCCAATTCTAATTTCCTAATATGAAAAGGCATTTGGATTGAGAGAGAGGGGGAGATAAAAGTGATTGAATCTCCAATAGTCCAGGTTACTGACAAGAAACATCCTGTTCAGCCCTGAGAGAAGGATGGCAGCGCCCACCCGCATACACCCATCCGTTCTGCCCCCCTCTTGGCGCGATACATCTCAGTCTCTTCTATTGACAGGACGTGGCTTTAAACACAGTTACACAAGTTATCATTTCTGCCTTCTGATCAATCTGAATTTTCAGGACAATTACCCTCTTAATCAATGATTGCTATCAGCAGCCCTGCGCCTGGACGGATTTCTCAGCAAGGTAATCATGCCGCCAGGCTGGACGGCATGTGCATAGGCAATGAAGCTCCGGGTGGGGTCTCTTCCCTCCCTCCTGAATCCCCCATATCGCAGCGCTGCTGCCAGTACTGAGGACAAGGACGGAAAAGTGTGAAGGCCACTTCAAGGAGTGATGGGAGTAGAAGGAAGGCAGGGGAGGGGGCCTAGTCACCAAGTCAGCCTTCCAGACCACCTCATCATGGAACAAACCTATTAACATCCCAGATTTACTGCCCACCACCCTGATGCATCTCCACATGCCCTCTTGCCATCATTTCTACCTCCTAATTAGCCTAATAAAGCCCAATTCTAATTATGGGCTCAAACTATTAGGGTGAGTTAGTACAAAGAAAAGAGAAATATTGGTTTTACTAATCTCTCAGAGGCTATTGGTTCTAGAAATTCCTTTTCTTCCACAGACCTGGTTCATATGGGCTCCTGACTGGGGGGGGGGGGGGGGCAGCTTCTTCTCCCCGTCCAGTGTCCAGGCATCTAGAATTATCACCCATGGTCCAATCCCACCAAAGATCTCCCACACATTCAGCCCCATGTAAAAACAAGCCAGAGCCCGTCATCAGAAGAGAGAAGGAGATGGGAGGGTCGATTTCTGCTCAGTGCCAACTTAGACAAAGGCCGTATCTGCCACTGTGGCTGCAACTCAGGACGTTTCTCACATCTGTTGCTGAACTAGGATTTACATGAGAGAAACCAATGAAGAGGGCATGCAAGACACTGACGAATGAATGGATGATTCCACATAGGTGGCAGATATATGTGCAGTTATATCCAGAGTAAGTGGGTTATGGGATTAAATGAGGTACCAACAATTTGCTATTACATCCCCAGGGGAAAAAAAGAATTAGAAACCTGCATAAATTCATTCACTGACATTTACTGAGTGCTCATCATGGACTGTGGTGGGGACAGGACACTGAACAGTAGAGAAGTGATCCTTAACTTTTATGAGTTCACAATCTATTAGGGAAGACAGACGAGTGGTTAAAAAAAAGAAGAGGAAGAGGATGAAGGAGGAGGAGGAGAAGGAGAAGCAGCAGCAGTAAAAACAATAATGTAAATCTGTACATGAATGTTTATAGTAGCATTCATAAGAGCCCCAAAGTGGAAATGACCCTAATGTCTATCAACTAATGAGCAAAGAAATAAAATGTAGTGGATCCATACAATGGAATATTATTTGGCCACAAAAAAGAGGCGAAATACTGATCTTTCAAGAGAGCCAAAAACGTTCTAACTTAGATGGTGACAATGCCTATACAACCCTGTGGATACATTAAGAAAAAACTGAACTGCGTATTTTAAGTGGGTAAAATGTATAGTATATGAATTATAGCTCGATAAAACCTAAAAAAAAAAAAACATTTGGGGACTGTTTTAATCCCATAACACATTCTACTATGCCAGAAGAAATAAAAGGAGCCACAGCAGGCTAACTGACAGTGAAAAAAGTCAGGCAAGCTCTAGCACAGTGTCTCGGCACTCCATGGGCACACAATCTAAGCATCAGAAGAGGGGCTTCCTGTAGGAAACTGGAAGTCTTCAAAGGACATAAAGGAGTTAGGTCTTGAAGGAGATTCAGAAGTTCATTAAGCAGGAATGTAGTAAGGGGCTTCCGGACAAATAGAATAGGCTTGAATATGAGCCATCCAGGCTATCTTCATACACAGTAAGCACTCAGTTAACATCACGACAGATTTTTGGAAACTGTGACTTCAAGCAAAACAATGTGTAACAAAACCAGGTCCTAGAATGACATCACTTTGTTCAATGTCAGCCGGATTTCTTTTTTCTCATCGATGTTATAGTGAATGGACATTATGGCTAGACGGAATTTTGAGAGCCTCAAAGGTCAGGCATTAGAACTTTTACTTCATTCAGTAGACATCAAAATTTTTCAAGTAAAGAAAGAAGTTAGATGATCATTTCAGGCCAGTTTAGAGTTTGATGGCTTATTCATGGGACACAAGAGGTCACAGTTGAACAGGCATGGTTTTTTGGAGTCAGGTATTCAGGGTTAATATACTTAAATCCTTCTCTCAATATACTGTAATGACCAGTAAGGACTAGGATTTTGTCTGTTTTGCTCACTATTTTAACCCCAGTGCTTGGCAGAGTGCCTGACCGAGTAGGTACTCAATAGCCATTTACTGAATGAAAATGAATGAATAACTATGTAGAATTCAATCCCATTTGACAAACATTTATTGAATACCTCCTCTGAAGTTGGCTCTCTGGTTACACAGTGTAGACTTATCAAGAGTAGGGTCCCTGATCTCTGCTCTCCGGTGTCAGTGCTGACACAGATTCTACGTGGCACAGGGAAGGCACTCCATCATCTTCATTCCCTTCCGTCTCCTGATCCAGGAGGTTTCCCTAAGACCTGGCTGGAGACTCATGGATAGGCATGGCCTCAACACCTGGCTGTGGCATGGTGTGAAAAAGGAGGCTAAAGCTACACGGGTGGAGGGCTTCAAGAGTAGGTAGGGGTCCCCTGGTACCTGTCCCAAAGCAAATCCTGGTTGTCCAGGAGGCCAGGAGGCGACCTGAGCCATCAAAGACACCAAAGAACTGAGTGGAACGAGCACTGCCAGGCATTACTCTAAAACCCTCTGCTGACTGTCCTGCAGCAGGTCTACATGCAGAGGATAGGCTAGCACAGGGAGGCTGGAAATGGAATCGGAAGGACTTGTAGGTAGATGACAAGGGGAAGATCTGAGTCGTATCCTGACTACCTTGTCCTGACCCCAGAGATCCGTCGATTCTCCATCTCTTTGGTGGGGAGAGCTGGCAGTTCATGGCTCACCACCGTATGAAGGGGGATCCTCTGTCTCCCAGCCCCCAACTCCTGCAGGGCCTCCCCTCCCCTCCCTATTCCTCCCTCCCTTTCCTTCCTGCAGAGCTTCCCTGGAGCCATAAAAATAAAATAAAACACAAACACCCACAATCCAGGAGGAGGGCGTCAGACAGATAATGGGCATTTTATATCTTTTTATGACACTCCCCATAGGCAGCTCGGCAATCACAGGCAATAAAGGCAGGCATGCAGCTTGCATAGTTAAACAACTGCCGGGTAATTAGGCACAGCAAACACACCACTGGGGAGGCTTCGCCGAGGCTCTGGGATCTGCCTGCAGCCTGCCCTCCTGCTTGCAGCCAGACAGGTGCCAAGCCCAGGTCTAGCCCAGAAGACCTTGT
Organism: Solenodon paradoxus; assembly: GCA_004363575.1. Classification (NCBI taxonomy): domain Eukaryota; kingdom Metazoa; phylum Chordata; class Mammalia; order Eulipotyphla; family Solenodontidae; genus Solenodon; species Solenodon paradoxus. The sequence continues at coordinate 78,538 of RJWH01003329.1, read as the reverse complement.
GATGGTACTGATGACAGACAGCAGGCTGCTGCCAGATCACAGGTATGCTCTGGACGTGTACGGTCACAAGCACCTCTGCCCACACCCACACGGAAGCACTTTCTGAGCAGCTAGCCGGACCTCATCTCCCCAGGAGAACTACACCTCTTCCAAGCAGATCAGCCTACCATCTTGAGGGCCCCACTTTAAGGGCCATTAAAGAAGTCATGGACCTGGCTGCAGCAGGGGCTAGTTCACCCAGTTAGCTGAGCTTCACATGCAGCACACGACAAGGGAAGGGAACATGAGCACATATACAGGCCTCCATAGATTCTATCTGACGTAAGTCCCAATTCCGCACAGAGCTGAATTCAAAATAAATTGTTTTTCAAAAACAAAGATGATTCACACTCATACATAACATACACATAGCCCTATCACTGTACTTACCTCTTGAATCTTCCCCACCTGCCTTGGCCTGCCATCTTCCCTGCTAGACTGAGGAGGCTCTATACAGGTGACAACCAGGACCTGATTCCTCTCTGAGCCTACACACCTGACACAAAGGGATGTGGTGAGTGTCTGGAGGCTGGATGTGAACACAGATGTCCGGGTTCAGGCAGAGCACAGCCCCAGGAGCTGAGGCTAAGGTTCAGTTTGATCTAAGCCCACCCAACAGGGGAAGTCCTCCCTAGCACTCAGAGGACTACACTGGGAATCCACCCAATTCTCGTTCCGTCTCGAGTTTCAATCAAATTCCAAAACTACAGTGAACTGACAGCTAGTAGAAAAAATCCTGCTACTATCCGACCTGAAAATTGTGGTCATCAAAGTTTCCATGTCTAGGAGCCAACCAGATCAGCTCTGAGGAGTGAGCAAAAGAAAATTAAAGCAGGCCAAGTGATATCACACAAAGACCCTGAGACAGCCAAAGTCCCAGAGTGTGAACTCATGTCCAACTACCTTCCCTGGGCTCTACCAGGTCATTACTCTACATCTGCCCAGAGAACCAACAAAGGAGATCAAAGGCCAGAGGAAGGACCTGGGCTGCACTCTGCCTTTAGGGTATTAAAAGGACCCTCTCTTTTCCCCGTACCCCCGAAGCAGGAAGACAACAAGCTTCTCCTCACCATAGTTTCATGGAGAAGCCCAAAGCCTCAATGGCATTCAGTTCCAGTCCAGGTCACCCTAAACTGTGACAGGTGCCAGCTGTGTAAAATCCTCCCCCTACAACTAAGACTCTGGCTCTCCTGACCAGATGCCAGGCAAGGCTCGGCCTTCCCAGTGATAGAGCAGGGTGGTCCCAAGGAGAGAAAGCAAGTAGATACAAGTAAAAGAAAGACATTTTCCATTTGTCTCATTTTTTACTGGCAACAAAAAGAAAAACTTAAGATATCATGAATGCTCTCAGAACAAAGGAAGAAGAGACCACAAAACTAAATCATCTCAACTAGCTCCCTTATTTGTTAGATGAGGAAATCGAGGCCTGAGAAAGGGCAAGGGACCCAGTACAAGAGTTGATGTCCTTCTCTTCAGGTTTCATGGTCAATATAGACCTCTTTGTTGTGTACCATGCAGTCCTCTACTCTAAAGACAAGAGTGTCATCAGCCCACCTCCTGGTGCCTGGAGTCAGACCATGGTTCTCAAACCTACACCCTGCCCCATATTCCCAAGTGTGGCACACGCACCCCTGGTCCACACAGACAGACATTCTCCCACATGGAGAGACACACTTCTTTAAATACATAGGGATGCATGTACGCATGCATCTTACAGATCCCCATTCAGGAGGTGTCACTCCCAAGGGACCTGAGTAGGAGGCCAATCCCTATCCTCCCCAGTCACTGACTTCTACTGACCATACAACTAGTAACGGCTGGTGTGTGTTCATCTGGATCTCCAGCTCAAACCAGGTCAGACCAGAGGAACTACCTTCAGGTAGTATCTGCTAGGGGACAAGAGGTAAGAAAGAAACTAAGCAATTAGGCAAGAAGAAATGAAAGGAATCCAAACTGGAAATGAGGAAGTAAAACTAGCACTATTTACAGATGGCATAATATATGTAGGAAACCCTAAAAACCCCATAAAAAATTACTAGAATTGATCAATGCGTACAGTAAAGTGGCAGGTTACAAAATCAATGCACGAAAATCCATTTTATTTCTATATGCAAACAATACAATAAAAGAGAATGAAATCAAGAAAACTATCCCTTTTGCAATGAGAGTAAAAAGAATCAAATAGAATCAAAAGAAGGTAAAAGATCTATACAATGAAAACTCTAAGACTTTCTTAAAAGAAACAGAGGAAGATACAAAGAGATGGAAAGATATCCCCTGCTCATGGCTGGGAGAATCAACGTTGTTAAAATGGCCATCTTACCTAAAGTAATATGCAGATTTAATACAATTCCCATCAAAGCCCCATAGGTATTTTTCAAGGAAATAGAATCAAAAGATTTAAAAATTGCAAGGAATAATGGAAGACCCTGAATAGTTAAAGCAATCATGAGAAAAAATAACTGGAGGTATCACACTCAGATACTGAGTCATACTACAAAGTTATAGTGATCAAAACTATATGGTACCACTAGAAAAATAATAGAGGAACAGATCATTGGAATAGAACTGAATCACCAGAAAAAAACTCACACATATCTGGTCATTTAATATATGACAAAGGAGCCAAGAGCAAACTATGGAGAAAGAAAAGTCTTTTCAATAAATGGTACAGGGAAAACTGGTCAGTCACAAGCAAAAGAATGAAGCTAGACCATTCTCTACCACCATACACAAAAATTAATTCAAAATGGATTAGAGACTTGGATGCAAGACAGGAAACCAGGAAATACTTGGAAGATAACATAGGAAAGATATTCTATGACATCGGCCTTATAGAGAGGTCTTTGAGGTCTCAACTCCAGTGGCAAGGGAAATAAAAACAAAAATAAACACATGGGACTACATCAAACTAAAAAACTTTTGCACAGCAAAAAAAACCATCACTGAAACAAAAAGACAAATTACTGACTGGGTGAAGATATTTGCATTTCATATTTCTGACAAGGGCTTAATATCCAAAATACCCAAAGAACTTACAAAACTCAACAACAGAAAAAACAAAACAATCCAATAAAAAAAAAAAGGACAGAATTACACAGACATTTTTCCAAAGAAGACATACAGCTGGCCAACTGACACAGGAAAAGATGTTCTTCCTCACTTGTTAGTAAGGAAATGCAAAACAAACAATGAGATATCACCTTACACCTGTGAGATTGGCTATTATTCAAAAGTCTGGGAACAACAAATGTTGGTCACGATATGGAGAAAAGGGAAGACTTTTACACTGCTGGTGGGAGAGCAAATTGGTGCAACCCCTATGGAAAACAGTATGGAGATTCCTCAGAAAGTTGAGGCTGTGTTGTCATGTAGCTGAGGAATGGGGAACCTACACATGAGTTTATTTTAATGTGTAGAATAAGTTACTATAATAAAAAAAAAAATCCAATGATATAGCCTAAGAGTGAAAACAAAACAATATGCGTATTTAAAAACAAGGAAGCTATGCAAGGAAAGAACCTGAATTTACATCCTGGTCATGTGGCCTTGGGCAAGCTTCTTAATGTCCCTAAGTCTCTATGCCAGCATCCATAAATGAGGGACAAGGGCTGCCTCCTTGCTGAGCAGCTGTGAGGACGACACATAACATGTGTACGGCCTCCAACACAGAGGCTGACACCAACCGGGGCTCAGTATGTTGGGGCGCTACTATGGATAAAGACAGACCTGGTCAAACCTGCCTTCTCAGAGTGGCCTGCAGGTTAATGTGGGCAGTGCCTCCTGCCTCAAGGAAATCTCCAGCCTTTCCTCTCCTTCTCTGTGACTCCTCACAATGCCCAGGGTGCAGAGCAGCAGCAAGAAGAAAGAAAGAAAAAAGAAAAACAAACAAACCTGGGAGGCAGAACACCTGAGGGATCCCCTAGCTCTCCCAGACTTACCACTGAGCATTGGTAAGTCCAACTCTCCCAAACTGTCCTCCGCTCCTCCATAGAATCAATGGTTCTCCTAGCTCCCCGAGGTCCCCTCTGCCTGTCTAGTTCTGGGCGTCACAGAAGATGCTCCAATCCCTCTACTCGAGTGGCTATTCCTCAAGTGGCTCACGGTCCTGCACAGGGACAGATCAGTCCACACATAATAGCCAACCTAGGCTACTCCAGGCCCTGGCACCTGGCCTGAGATTAGCAGATGGGCTCTCTGGTCAGGATGCTTAGGTTTAAATCCCAGACAGTTCCCCATTCTCCTGTGCTCCAGCATGAGCTCAGAACTAGCTTTCTCAAGGACATAAGAGAGCGAGAGGATGCTCGCTGTGGGGCCAGGACAAAGAGGCTGCATCAAGGCACAGACTGAGCAGCAGCCACAGGGTGGAGGCAGGGCCCTGGGCAGGCCTCCATATGAAGAGCACTCCAGGGTAGAGGTCAGTGCGCAGCAGCTGCAGGGAGCCGCACGGCACGAGGAAGGAAGAGTTCCAGATGCCTTGAATTCCTGCTCCTTTCACACTGTGGCCACACTCACCAGGGAAGCAGAACAAGGCAGCCGAGATGCCTGGTTGAGGCTGTGCCAGGCTGCCTGCCCACGACGGAGTATCAGCACTCTTCTAACAGCTTTACAGACATGGCCCAATTGGTGCCTCACCCTGTAAGACCCAGGATACTGGGGTCTCCTGGCAGAGTGGTCTCAAGCTGTCCACAGACAACAACGTCACAAGGCATGGAAGTTTGTTTCCCTTTGCTCTTCCTCTTTCTTCTGCTGATGGACATAAACACGGCAGTTCTCTCGAGCTGCTGCCCCACCTTAGAAGGCAGCTTAGGCTCACTCAACTAGATGTTGAGCAATGGACCCTTATGGGGCTCGCCTGCTCCCACTTCCTCTACTTCTCCTCCAGTTCAAGGCACGCATGTGGCTGGCCCACATCACTGGCCTGAAAGACCTGAAAACCAGTGCTTCCTTGTGGAAGGCGCCTAACCTCTCTGTACCTCAGTTTCCTCATCTATAAGATAGCTAATGATAGTACTTACCTCGCAGAGTTGAAAATTTAATGAATTAATTCATAGAAAGCATTTAGAGCAGTACCTTGTTAGGTTATTACACCTTATCTCCACTTTTGCAATGAGAAAAGCAGTATTCTGAGAGAGTCAGCACTATGCCCAAGGCCACACAGGTAGGGGGCAGCCAGGAACGGTCTGAGGTGAATGTGACTCCACTCCACTGGACAGCGGGCAAGGTGCTGGCAGCTGGCACCCAGGAGATGAGATGAAGCCTGCTCCTAAGCATGAGCGGAGAGTAAGTAGTGCAAGAAGAGCAGAAAGTGTCTCCTCCCGGCCACCCACCTGACTTCTGCTGGGGGTTGGAGGCGGGGGGATCTGTTTCCTTGCTCCTGCCCGTAACAGCTTACATGTCTATTCTGAGCTCCTGTCTCCTTTACCCCTCACTCCTTGAAGCCTTGTATCGCACCTCCTAGTGGTCAATGTGGGGACAGAAACACTGTTTTATCATTTCATGTACATCCAGGACAACTCTAGGAGTGAGTATGAATCTCCTTGTTTTACAGACAAACATACTCAAAGAAGCTAAGTGACTTCCCTAAAACCCCACAACTACTTACATCTTGTGTCATCTATGAGTTAGATGAATTAGTGTGTGCAGAGTCAAGATTCTAAATCAAACCTACTGGACTCCAGAACCTAGGTTCTGTGTGTCAGTTACTGGTTGTCTTTTATAGATTCAGAGTAGTTAAGGAACTGGCTCCAGATCACACAGCTAGTTGACAGCAATATCAGAAATCTGATTCAGACTCATCTGGCACCAAAGATCTTTCATGTGCACTAACAGTCTCCAGGCAGGGGCCAGTGTACGCTCCAAGCATTACCTGAAGACTGAGCGAAGGGTAAGTCTCTCCATCTGTCCAGGTTTATTCAAGCGGTATTGTAATTTAAAAATACAAAGCTATTTAAGAGACAATCCAATTCACTGTAGCTCTTTCATTGTGTACTTTATCACTGTACCACCAAAATAAAAGTCCTATCAAGTGCTCAAGGAGGAAGGTAGTGCCTGTGAAGCTTTGACATTCAAAGAGCTCCATGCACTCTCCCTGTGCACTTCCCCTAGTGCTCCGAAACCTCCCCTAAGTCTCCTTCTCAAAGCACTTTCCTGATCCTTAGCTACAAAGCAGAGAAGTATCTTCTGTGTGGAACAACTGGCCGCGGGTCAGCAGCAGCAACAGGAGGTACACTCCCTTCCAGAACTCGAGTCCCATGAATTCTAAGAACCAAAGGATTCTCCAGAAACGAGAACTCCAGTCCTGAGCTATGGAAGGAAGATAACAGAGAACTGGTTTCTGTTTTTCCTGCCCTGGCCTCCAACTCTTAGCCTGCCCACCTGCCTAAGACACATGATCTAGGAAAAAACTGCACCTACCTGAGCAAATCCTAGCTTCCTTTCTTCCTGGCTATGTGCCCTTAAGCAAATTACTTAACATCTCTATTTGTCTGAGACATCTGGCAGGGGAACAGGTAGCCGGATTCCAGAGCTCATCAATCCAGTCCTACACTCAGAGTGGGTTCAATTAAAGCTTGTTGCTTTCTCATGTGTGCCAGGCCCAGTGCTGAGCACCAGAAACACAGAGATGGGTGGTATGTAGACCTCAAGGAGTCATGGTCTAGTAAAAAACACAACATGTAAGCAGATAATTACAAGACTATGTGATATACTCAATACAAAGTACTGAAGTCTTAAGAAGGAAGTGTGATTAACTATTTCTACCAGAGGTGGGGAAACATTACAGGTTTCACAGAAGAGGGTTTTGAAGGATGAACAGAAGTTTTTCCAACACACTAAAAAGGAAAACGCAATGAAGCAAAGCGAACACAATGTGCTAACAGTCACATATTTGAAGAGCAGCAAGAAGTCTGATCTGGTTGGACCATTAGAGGGGCAGGAGACAGGAAGACAGGGCTGCTGCAATGAGCTGAACGTTCATCTCACCCAAGAGAAAGGGTGGGTCACAGTCTTCCCTACCTTGGCTCTGGTGCGCTTCCTGTCAAAATAAGCACAGTGCAATCGCACCCTTTCCCATGCCTTTGATTTAAGAGTTCCTCTCCTGGCCCTGACAGTAAGGCATTTCTGTCCCACAGATTATAACTCACTCTGGGCTATTATTCAGCTCCCAAGCCCTGGCCCTGCTGCAGTTAGTCCAAACATAATATCCTTCATGCATATATTATCTGTCTCCCTATTATCTGGAATCATTTCGGAATTAAATTTCAGTCCTGCAATATTGGCTTCAGGAGCGGCGCGCTTTATGGGCTAGTCAAAGGTTAGAATACCAATCAAAATAACAGTGCCGATGCAGCGAGACATTTTAATATTCCAAAACCCGGTAATTGTAAAAGGACATAATATTTTTTCCCTGATTACCCCAAAGGCAACACATGTTAACAAGGCAAGGGAAGGAGTGAAAGAAATTTCAGAGTTCAGACAGCTGTAAGACATATTTAAAGGAAAAGCCCAGGCCGGGCACTACACCATGGGGGCAGGGAGATGAGAAGAAAGGAGACATACTCTCCAGCTCCACCGCCCCTGACTCCAAATATAGCCTCTGGACGGCACCCCAAGAGCTGACACTGTAGCGGGTGGGGCGAAAAGAGAAAGAACTCAAGATGGAAGCCCTGAGGCCTGGGTTCAAGGTCCAGCTCTACAGTTTGGTAGCCTTCAGCCTCCAAGTCTGGCCCCTCCCAGGCTGCTCTGGGCTGCTCTCCTACTTGCTCTCTCCTAGTCAGGTGTCTGTGCCCTCACCTCTGCCTCAGTTACACCTGATGCTCTGTGTACATGTTTCTTCCCAAAGGCAGCTCTAGGCCCTCGTGCGCCTGGCCACACAGCTGCCTCCCACCAGGACACCAGTTCGTGAGTGCCCATGGCCCACAGACAAGACTGCACTGTGAATGATGCCGAAGGTCTGGACCACAGCCCAGCCTGGTTCTGAACACTCAGCGGCACGGGAGCATGTCTTGGGCAACCCTCTCCTCCCAAAATAAGACAAAACAAACACCTTGCAGGGTCCCTAGATCTTCACAGCTCTGTCAGGTTTTCACTTTTGTTTCGTTCTTGTATTTTCCAAATCAGCTTCTCAACAGTCCCGGCAAAGGCTCTGAAGCCTGCACCATGCAGCTACCATTCTATAAAGAGCTCTGGGCCGTTGGGCTGCCCGTCACTTGAGAGGTTTTGTCCCCAAAGCTCCAAAAAGGCAACCTGACCAGCAGAGTGGCAGATCTCCTCACTCCTGATAGCTTCCCAGCTGGCTCAGCCCACTCGCTGGAGCCTCCAATCTGTACCATCCCGACCTGCTGACCTGCCTATGGCCCCCAGCAAAGAACTTCATTAAGGCCAAGAATTTATTCCTCCATAAGCCCTTAATTTATTACTGTGCTGATTGGGACTCTGAATGCTCCAAGGTCAGGAAAAATCGTACTCAATCGCAGACACCCACCCTCCCTTCAGCAGTTTCTCCTTCTGTCCCCTCCCAGAGGATGGGGCAGGGGCAGCATGGGGGGGAGGAGGGAAAATGCTTCTTAGAGGGACCCAAGAAGGTCCCCTCCTCCTCCTTCCTCCCTCTTTAACAGCTGGTCCCAGTTCACCTGCTTCAGAGCACCCAGATATTGTAGCAGGGCACAAGCACAGATGGCAGGGGAAATGTGGGGCAGCCATCTTCACACCCTGGTACATCTGCTCAATTCCAGGTGACCCCATCCCAACAACTTCTGAGCATGACTGGTTGGGCCCTGTCTGCCACGATGGATGCAGAATCCTCCCAGAGCTGCCTGCCTGCTTTCCCAACGCCAGTCCAAACAGGCCCAGACATTAGAAGGAATTCCAGACCATTTGTTAGTATGGGCACACACATTTGCTTAGTAGGCATGTACATGAATTATGTGTGTGTGTGTGTGTGTGTGTGTGTGTGTGTGTGTGTGTGTGT